>JARQST010000015.1:416060-434375 GCA_030142225.1 Pachycephus smyrnensis | reverse complement strand
CTCTCTCTCTCTCTCTCTCTCTCTCTCTCTCTCTCGCTCTCTCTCTCGCTCTCGCTCTCGCTCTCGCTCTCGCTCTCTCTCTCTCTCTCTGATATTCATATGAAAGATATGGAATGTCACGTTGAAAGGGAGAATTTTTCAATTCAATTAAAATTGCATGATTGTCAACTGCACTATTCAGTAAAACCTCAATAGCTGTCATTTAGAAATTCCGTCATGTTTTTCTATTCAGCAACAATCTACAATTGCCGTGACCGTACGAATAATTTTTATGCAATCTTTCATGACCAGCAAAACAATACCTATTTTTTTCTACTGTTGTGATCGTGGTGCAGCAATTTAAGGCTTATTTTACTGAACGACAGCTGTACTGTAAACACAGCACGTACAGCTGAGAAGTATTGACGTGCGTGCATATTGAAAGGACCAACAAGGCGTAATAATCCCAGTCGATTTGCATGCTTCACTTTCGTCGCTATCATTGTAAACACGATGACGAGCTTGATGACACGTGAGCCTTCTCAGTTACGAGATCGTTAAATGACACTTAGGCTTTCCTCATCCTTACGTACACTGATTGTTACGATTATTTCTGATAGATATGCGTATGTATGTACATAGAATGAAAAATGTGACGTCACAGACGAACGAATCATCTCGTTATTATTGTCTTGGCAGAGGATTACGAAAGATTTGAATCATCTGATACGTCTGTATCTCTATATTTGTATAATAATATTAACAAAAGGAAAATTGATCTTCGCGAGTACCTCCAGGGCGAGTATTCGATTTCAAATTATCACACAAGATTAAATGGAGCTATATACTTTAATATATTTCATTGAGTTAAATTATTATAAAACATTTAATCTTTTCATGGAGAAGAAACCTTTCTTGTTATCATTGAAGTGGACTGTACGTCTACACTAGTTTTATTTTATGCGGTCGAATTTTTATGCGTTTCATTAATTAACATATGTGTTCGCACTATTTTTATACGAGATAAATCGTGCACGTAATATATATGCACGTATTAAAATGTGCAAAGATATGCATATCGTGCACGCAATCTATGTATTTATATACTTACCAACATCTGTTGGGATTACAAACTTGATTCTATCCTGAATGACGTAGTAGATAGGGCAGAGCAGTTACTCTATAAGTTTTGTTTCGATATCATTTGATGCCTTATCAGTGAGGAATAATATTGAACCAATTCTATCTGACAATCAATCGGAATCATACAAATTTTATCAACCAAATGATACGAGTCATTATCTTTCTAGGTGATTCTTTTCAATTTCACTGAAATACATAGAAAGATGATCATTGATGATGAATTATTTTATATCCGAAGGTGAATTTAAATACGATACAGTTAATTCCGCGAACCATATACAAGCACGGTGCATGTGTTTGTGGACACGTCGAAAGGCATTGGATAAACCAGTTTGCGAACACTATTTTTGCACAGTCGCGATTCTGTCCTAACGCCAGTTGGATATGCTTTGATTTTGGCTCAGGTCGCGACTACTAAATCTACCGGTTAAAACCAGTATAGTATCCCTTATCGAACTATTTAAATTTCACGTACTGTTTGAGTTACGTCACGTCTACGTTGCCTAGTACGTTAACAGCTTTGACGTCAATGGTTCACGACTGCCCATTCAAACGAATCTGCCCTCAGTGTCTCACACCCGCAAATCACTGGCATGTGTGAATTTCAAAGGATAGGAAGACTATGAATCCAATTCATGAACGAAACCACGAAAATCGTATCGTAAATAGGAACCAGAAGACGGAAGTTGTAGGCGTAGGATAAGATACAATATACTGATAGACGCTATAGAACATTCATGGATGTTGCTTTACGTTGAATAACCTTCTGTAATACTCTTCGCGTATCAAGAATAATTATGATACAAACTAAAGGCCTTAGATAATAATACAGCAAAACGACCATTTTGTCCGCGAGGAATGCTTCGATAAATAGTCGCCATCGGGATGCATGCGATTAGGTTGATATTTATGAGGAGCAGAATACAGGGTCGCATGAGAAAATTTGCAGTGGGGTGGTCCGACTATGCGTCCAGAGAGACTATACATTTGTTTATTTTAAGAGTTTATTCCCGTGTGAGTTATTTCTCCTGGCATTCTGCCATCTTCGAACAGAATGCCATTCCTGTCGCATTAGTAATAGCAACGCGACGACGGATCATTGATGCGATTCCTGTAGATAAACGCTCCATATATATATTTGAATAGCTGGGGGGGGGGGGGGGGGGGAGTGCAAGTCCGTCATATTATTACGTTTCCCCTGTGACCTCGAAATAAAAAAAAACGTAAAAAAACGAAATCTAATCGTGAAACGTGAGAGGGTGACACCCTGTATGACATCCGAGCTTTGGTACATATTAGACGTCTGACCTTCCTCCAGGAAACTCGGAACCAGATTAACTTTCAGTGCGGCGAACGGGGCAAATACGTCCTTACCAACTATGTCTTCGTGTCGGTTAGTTGGCAGCTGCACCAAAACTGTGGAAAAATGTTGCGTGGGTGCCGAGACGCTACGTCACATAGTATAGGCGCCGTGTTTCGTGAGTACGCAGCGCCGTCGACGGCGTTGCCGCTTAAAATAACAAAGCCAACCTCGCCGTCGCGCAAAGGCATAAAAGAGGATCGCACACCGTTCACGATATGAGCACGTGTTACAATTAAACAAACTAGGCGCTCGTCCAAAATGAACCTGGACGAAAATCCCTATTCCCTATTTTACTTGCCACGACACACTTCTTGGAAATTCCTTCGCAGTAGCACGAAAACAATCACGTCACGTTTTACAGCTGAACAAAGTCGCGAGACGGAGCATTGGTTAGCTAGGTGCAAGCGCCATCTTGCGCATGCGCGTATCTAACAGTCCTTATGCAGCGGCCATCTTTAGTTAGATTCTCGGCTGGCATCGCCAGTGATCGCCTACTCGTCCGTCCTCTTCATATCCGCAAACTTGAATCTTCTTCGAACACTGACACTTTACGACGAATTATTTCCGGCGTTCGAAAATAGATGAGAAATCCTTCAAATCGGCTGCCTTCACGTTTATCGAACATAGAAACATATGGGTATCAAATAACGCAAACGTCACGTTAATATATTAAAAATATTTATAAGGTTAAGTTGCACAAAATGTAAATATATATTTTGTATGATTTTATACGCAAACTATAATGAATACTGTGCGTCATTAAACGTATAAATGAAGTTACTGAAGTTGACACGTACAGTCTATTATTTGATTTGCGAAAGATTAACGTTCACTTGTAAATTTTCAATTAACTGAGTATCGCTATAAGTGATTAGGGCATTTCACACTCTTAGCATTGATTCGAATGATACATTGGAATATGCACAGAGCAAAAACAGCTTCCATCTAAATATAAGATACAGGCTTACTTTTCACCGCAATTTTCCCACTGGTCACTAGCATCAATTACGGCCGTTTACGTACATGACACTTATGTAAAATCGATGCGTGAAATCCAGTGGTAATTATTATAAATATCCGCAGCTATTGACAAATAAATACGAAGCATATTTTTAGCGTTCAAAAGAAGTTTACTGAATGAGTTAATAGACGTACGTGAAAGACTAACTTAAGGTACACTAACTCTTGTGTCATCAAAATGAAATATTTTGTCTAATTATTATTCATTCACTCCTTTTTTAGTAACTATTTTACCGCAGCTCCTCATAGGCCAATGTCAAATCATGAAAACGATATTTTTAAAGTAAGCTCTCACGCATTATATTTACATGTCTCACGTAATAAGTGTGTAGATAACGGTGTGAAAATTCAATCGTCAGTCGCATTTAAGAAAAACATAAAACAAAAAAAAACGACTTCTTGGCACTGACAACCAAACGGATTCTTATTTTAAAGCAAACCGATGGCTGCGTTATTAATACCATGACAAGAGATTGCGTAGTCCCAAAAAGAAAACAGAAAACAGAAAGGCCAGCTTCATTATTATGACACATCACGCTATTATTTTTAGCATCCGAATAATCGCTGAAATTTCTATTAAATGCGATAGATAATGTACATTTACATATGGATCTATATTCTTAGCTGTTTATGCTGTTACTCAGAACAGTAATAACGCTGGACGATTAAATTTTTTTTTCTTTATTTGTGCATTTTATATTTGTGCTTATCGTACCGATAACGCAGATTTGTGAAAATAATTAGCTCTAAAGTATATTGATTAAGAATTAATTAAGATTAATGACAGAGTAATTGTCCAAATTGCCGTGTCACTGAGCGTTGCATTGAAGCAAAACAATGAAGTGTTATTTAAAACTGCTGAAACATAGCTATTATATATTCTTGCTGTTAATGCAGACCTTGAGTCCTGCATGGTTCGTCAATTCCTAAATTTAAGTCTGTAAGGTCTGAATAATTTATGTAGCTCTACGATATTCTGATTCAAAAGTTTCGTGATCAATCGTTGCGTTACACAATGACGATTTTGCGACTTCCTAACAAATCAGCGTCGTTCAATTTTATGATTAATAACTATTATGACAATTTTTAATAAAATATTTATAATCAAACGTTTTATGATTGAGAAATTTTTGTCTCGTTCTGCGCCAATGCATTTACTCGCATGTTATAACACGTTTGCGTATTGATAAAAGCCATTGACGTTCCGTAGTCTGACGACTCATAAGAAACATGAAAATTCGAATAAACTCGGTAATTATTATCTATAGTTTTACTACAGCTTTCACAATTTTTAGTATGCCGTATAATTATTATTTACACTTTGTCATAACATATCACAACGATCGACGTATAAATGGTAGTTACCACAATGTCTCAGAAAATAAGTATAATCCTATAAATCTTTTATAACTACTGAAGCAAC
This sequence comes from Pachycephus smyrnensis, assembly GCA_030142225.1. Lineage (NCBI taxonomy): Eukaryota > Metazoa > Arthropoda > Insecta > Hymenoptera > Cephidae > Pachycephus > Pachycephus smyrnensis. Next base: position 429,447 of record JARQST010000015.1, on the reverse strand, counting down.
CAATTCTTTGATCCAGTGAACAATGCTTCATTCCAAGGGCACATTTAAGTAGTGATATACTTGTAAAAGAATGTGCGGCTAACTCCATAATTCTTCATTAACATTGTGGAACAAATTTACTGACCTCACTAATTATGAGCAAGGTCAATTCTTAATCTATATTAATTTGTATTATTGACGTTGAATTGATGCGTATAATACGTATATTATGTAAAAATTGATACGATGTCTAATTCCAGATATAATAAATGAGGCAAACATGTTATTCTGGTAGTTGCAATGTACCATTATTATATTTGTTACTTATCCTGTATGGATGAGCTATGAGAAAAGATCTGCGCGTAAAAAGAAACTTTTTTCTTTGTCATGATACATACGCAATAACGTTTTCTTTACAATTTACACAGGACAGCGGAAATAGACACTATGAACTTTTGGATAACCTCATGAAAGCTAATATCGATAGTAATCCACTTTATTGAAATGCGTCATCGCGAGTTCAACTATCTTTAGAGATTATGCGACATACTGGAAATCCCGTGAAACGATGTAATCGACTACATTTTAGAATTCGTCAATTCCTATTCAGTGACAGCACGCAAGTGAGCTAGATTTTACAATCTGAAGATGCAATGGAAAATTTTACGAGATGCTGCCATAAAGGAATGGCAAAGTATCGCTAAACGGAAGGATCACAACGTAACTCTCTAACAGTGTGTTAATAACATCTGAACATCTGTAATTACCTAACAATGATAATAAAATTGTTTAGAATAATCATATAGTACTGCTGTTGTATCGAGATTCATTAATGATGAAAGATCATCTGGAAGATTATAAATACAGATAAATGTATATACAGATATATAACAGTGTGCTAATCTGTCCTGGATTGGTAATTTGAATTACCATCACAATGCGAATTTTGGCAAATTCACGGTTTACGCCCCTTTTAAATTTGTATTGATGATTTGTGAAAATTATCAGGTACTTTGCTTTGGAAGGAACCGAAGTCTTTGAGATACTCGTAGTCAATCGCTAAGCTTATTTAACAGCCACTTACCATATTAGCAAATGTGCAACAGCACGGACTAAGAATAATGCCGCAACATCTAGAAATAGTAACGTAGTAGTACGAGAGCGTATTGATCGTCCCGACCCTGTTATGCACGTTTCTGTTCTGCGGCAAGTGCATCGACCTGAATTCTCGTCAAAATATAGCTAGAGGTATCCTTGGCCACGGCAGTTTCGCAACTAGTCGATACGTTACGTTTCGAAGATAAAAGATTTCTGTGACAAGTTCTATTTGCGACCAAAAAGTTTTGTTGACATAGAAAATAGATATACAGGTTTATGTGAACTAAAAAAATGTCGGAAGCCGTTTTTTGAAATTTCCATTTGAAAATTCTTACGCATTTTGTTGTTGCACCTCTGCCAAACAATTATTTATGGTACTCTTGAGTATATTTTTGTTCGCATTGTAATGAAGCAAATGAAAGTAAAACTAAATTTTTTTAGTGTTTACTTATGCCGCGTTTTCCCCCTGTGAGTAAAACTTTCTTCTTCTTTACCATTTTGACTTTATCCACTATATATAGGGATTAAGTACCAGGTTGTGAATAAAATATAATGAGAACATCCCTTCATGTACATTAGCTTTGATGTAGAGTGAATGAGGCTTAATGGGTAAACCACTTCGTAGGTACGGTACTGTCCATTCTGGCGCGTAGTATATTTAAGGTCATGAAAAATCATAGCTCTGACTGTACCCAGAATGCAGATAAAGAAAAAAAATACGCGTGGTGAAACGAAATGCCTCTGAGTCGAATACGCGTCATGACAGAAACCATATGTGAAAAGTATCGAATAGACACAAATTGGAATCAGCAGTGATAAGCTGATAAGGTAAATATGTATTTTCGTATTACGATGCTTTTTGTCTTCATTAAAAAAAAGAGCAGGCCTTTGAATGTCAAAAGTATTCCCCGAATAGAAAACCAGAAGCCCCACTTTTCAAGCGATATATTTAACCCTTCGTGTGCACACCTCCGCAGAATAACATACAATGCACAGTGGGTCAAATTGCCCTCAAACAATTTTCAAATAAATATATCTCGAAAACTATGCATTTTCTCGGGTAAAATGTAAAGACACTTTTTAAAGCTAAAGAATCATATTTTAACCCAGTATTATTACTTTTCAGGGAAAAAATTAATTAAAGAGGCGAAAACAATGCTTGAAGTTGATCTTCGTTCAAAAAGTTATTTCGGGTAGAAGAAAATTTCTGGATCAATATTTTGCACATTTTTTTCGAATCTATAAAAATGATGTCTATTTAAAAATGTTCCATAAGCAAATAATAAAAATGATGATTTCTTTCATCCTATAATACGCGTTACCCTTTTTTGACGCCTTTGTGCCCTTGCCCTGTTTTAGTTAAAAAGATTGTTTACTAGTCAAAAAGGGTAGATGATAGCGTGCCACATCATTCCGCCGCATTTTTGTACAGTTATATATTCTATTTTTAACCCATGCAATTTTCACGCTAATAACTCAGACGGTGACACACACGTAAGTACCGCGAGCTCTCCCATAGTGGAAATTTCCATCCGCAAGAATCATTGGCGTAGCTATCGGCAAACTCATCATTAATATTGCAAGCATCAAATGACAGAGGTCAAAAATACGAAATTCGTATATCCCTTGTACCATTTAATTTTCACAAAATGATAGATTTGAACGTATCGATTATCTGCGTATCAACAAAAACGCAAAGTTTAAGCCAAGCAAGATGCGTTGCAATGATCATAATGACAAGTACCAAAAGAAGACAGTCTCGGAAATAGATACATAACTCCTTAATCAATTACACCGATTAATCACCATCAATTAAGCAATTAATAATCCATAACGCAAATTGAATTTGTCAATTGAGGAAAATTAACGTGTTCTTAAACTTTACATGTCGTCATATTCAGTAACTACCGAATCGAATCAAGAGATGCCGAAATAAGGAAAGCCGGAATTGTCCCGGATTTATTAAAGAACAATTTCGCAACGATGATCCGCGAATGGCAATGGCCGACGTCACGGTGCAGTGTCGCGACGTTCCCTCACGTGCAGCCCACTCTTCGAAATTTTCGAACTATGATTCACAGTACCTGACATCATTAGTAAGTCGTGGCTATATATTGCAGTGCGACGGCTGTGATAATGTACACGATTCCTATGTATTATTTATCACCTGATGATTGGCTATGTATGGCGCTGGAATCGATCGAAAGGAAATTTCTAGAAACCCCATTCGCAGGTGGCTCCTACATACGTACGTGGCTTTATCGTCTGGCATAGAGGACACCAAGTATGTCCACGCAATACGTATGTGCGTACTATGAGCCGTCAAAGGAATGTCGATAGCAAAGAAAAACTTACCAGATTGTCTCTTCTTAGAATATAGGATGCAATTTTTTTTTAAATATTGAAACGAGTTCCTTGTATTGAACGTACATATATACATTTTCATGATCATCATGTAATTCTTGAATGATGTAATTCTAATGAGGGATTGAACGATCTTCGATGATCTTGGATATTTTGCTTTGTCTTAATGGATTAACATTGGATTTGGTAGGAAATTTCTTAAAGTAGGATATCAACCAACTGTGTAATGAAAATAACTGAGGCATAGGTTTTGCAGTCTGAAACTCATTTATTGAACATGACATAAAAATCGCGATACATAATAACGATAAACCGAGGTCTATTGTAAGCTTTCAAAACTTTAGATATATTATTCATTCGTTACTTTTAAGTATATTATCTCGTGTGAACTTCTTATCAAACGCTAACAGGTTATTTTATACATATATGTATATTTATACGCATGGAATGTACACCCAACCGCCTTACTCGTTTAACCGTTGGAGCTTAGCGAAATTCGTATATATTCGCAATCTCAATTAACGCCGAATTCAATATGATTTTTCACGTCGTGAATAATTATCTAGATAGATAATATAATATAATTTGCTAATATCCCGAATACTGAGGATATACTTTTTGACTAAAAAATTTTCTTTTTTGATAATTAAACGTTTTAACTGTTGCTCCATACGTGGACATTATTTATTAGGCTCTGGGTCAAGACCAGTAAGGGGTATGAGTTTGTTTTAACAACGAAAGCTGCTGTTCGTTCAAAATAATAAATAATTATGAAAAGTTTAGTTGTAGGAGGATACAGACAAATCCAAAAAGCACCCACTATGCTATCAGGATTTTTTTGAACCTTGCCAAGTATTTGTTCTTGGGCATTTGGCAGTGACATTCAATCGCCATGGATGAGGAGAATGTAATCAGACGATTAGTAAATTTGAAAATTAACCCGATCATTATTAAATTGGCAGTTAATAATTCCGACTGTCGTTTGATGGTTCATGACATTTTACAAAGCTCTTGTGAAAATGTGGCAATTGATTGATCGTATAATGTGATCCTTGTTTCTCCTCAGCCATGCTTCAAAAATCAGCTCAAAACGTCCGGAAATAGGTATCAATTGCAGTATCGAAATAGGATAAAACAAGAAAAAGAGAAAAGAATAAAAAAACAGTTTAAACCATCTCAATAAATTATAGACTCGTAATCGTGCGATCCACGACTGAAAAATGAAATGGGTTCTAGCGCCATAATAATTTCCTTGAATCTCAATTTTGAAACTCATGCGTTAAAAATCGCCTGTATCGTCTGCACGTATAGGATATCAATGCATATATATACCTATATATGTATATATTTAATATGATTTATATTATTTTTTATAGAGAATAAAGAGCGCCTAGACCCGTTTTATTCTACAATCTTCGATCGCTATAATAAATAGATCGTATCTCATCAATCTCTAAACTCTAGTAACACCGCATTATCAGTACAAATCGTCGGGCGAAATACAGGAGAATTTTCCAAGGAACGTAGCGAAAGTTCTTCGAGATTAAAATTACGTTAGTCGCGTCCCGAATTCGTCCCGATATTTCGCGCAGCACCACGATATAACACCCAATCGATAATTTTTCTTTAAGCAGTCTTACGAGAAGCGGCAACTTTTGGAAATTATTCGGTACACGCGTCATTCTCCCGATAAAGTGAACCACCGGGAAGTGCGTGACATGTAGGCAATTTTCAAAATTTTCCGCAGATTTTATCTTTTTACATAGGTACGTCAAAACGGCTTCACTGCTTATGTCAAATTTCGGGCAACGATTTCGAAAAAGACTTAATCATTCTCGGGGAGCGCACGGATATTATCTATATGTGAGGACTCTTTCGACTCGGGCAAATTTTATTTTACTCTTCCCATAATGAGCTCGCTCAAAATCAAATTTGACATCGTAATCGAATTCAAAATATAAATTGAAATCGTGAACGACGTCCGACATCCCTTATTCGCGACGCGTTGACATAAGTCGCGAAAGCGGTAACTCACTTCGAATTTTTATGTTTCTCGAATCGTTGCGAAATAATTCTATCTTATAGCTTACGGTATCACAGAGTTACACGCGGTATCATTAAATTGCTCCCAGTTCGTAAATTTCCGAAAAGAAAAATAAGATTCTACGGTGAAGCGAAGCCAGCCGATTCCGTGCCATTCGCACAGATTATAATATCGAGGCGTGTAACTATATAACGAAGTTCACGTTTCGAGAAATGGAATTTTGCCTAAACTTCCGTGCACCTGTGCATGCATCTGCCGATGTACGCCGAGCAATGCACGGCTTTTTTGAGCTTCTAAACATTAATACAAAATATCGTTTTCTTCTCTCCCGAAATACACGAAAGATTTCGAAAATCTTCGAACTGCGTTGTTCTTCGCGATATACTTCTTTCTTCCCTTTTTTTAATATTCTTCGTATACTCCGTTCAAACCGAGTATTTTGTAGGTCCTTCGAATCGATCAAATCAAACGTTCAAAGGGATATATTTTCAATCTCGAGGTGAAATGGCTGGTTCTAATACCTCGTTAAAAATAAAAACATTCGACGCGAGTGATAAATAATAATCTTTCAAGAAAATCTCAACAAAGGTCAACCGCCATTAGGGAGGAGTGTCTTGCGCAAGTCCCAGCGCTAAAATGATCCTTCGTTAAGTCGTGCCAATCACGCAGCCACTGCGTGCTAACAGCACAATCGCTGTTTACGTTACAGGAATTACGAAAACTTATAATCTTCTCCAAAAAATTTGATATCAGTTACCGATTACTAACGGCAATCAAGGTTTGATTGGATTCACCGCATCGATATTGGATCGCGCGTACGATGTACCTGTATAATAGATAGATAGATATACATGCTCCAAAGATACAGTGCTAATCTTTGGCACGGAAAATCGTTGTATTATTGAGATCGGGATCTTTTTTAGCGCAGAAACTTAGGCAGCTAATAATCCACTACATAAGGGTGCCACAAGCAATGACATTCAGAACAAATAGTATGTACTTCTAATCACGTAACTTTTAATGGTATATATACTATATATATAAGTATTTTAAAATAAGTCTTTTCTTAGGCTTCTGTTCGTTATGATCGATCGAACACTCTCGTGCTCTTGTTTTCTCTGAGTCTCTCTATCGCGATATCATTCTCTCGAGTAGTTTTTTCATTCACACTCTCAGTCATTCGCGCACATACGTGGCTTTCAATTTATTATTCGCGCGTCTTTCTATAGCTACGAAATGAAAAGATAAGCGACTTCCGGTGGCAATAATCTGAGCCCCAAGATCTCTTGGAATAGTTTGACCTAACACAGGATATGCCTCTTTCTCTCTCTTTTTATCTTTTTTTTCTTCCTCTTTCGAGTCAGTTGTTATGGTGCGCTCGCGCTTGCAAGTTACGTTGTTGTCGCCACGTGGCATCGAAGTTGCGCGAAAATGTAGCATGACTACTCAAAAAGAGTCTAATGTGCAACGGTGATTGAAGGAACTAGCATGTAGGACGTGTATCATGTCTCGAGACAATCCTGAACCAGCAACTTTCTGCCTGAAGTGAGAAACGGAAGGATATTCCGTTGTATCCTCGACACTGACCTTCTGTTCCTTAGCAGCTTCTTCCTCGTCCTGCCGTAGCAAGGATCGTCGCATCCAACGATGCGTAGTTTTATACGATCTTAAGCAAGATATATCAACCGAGTGCTTGTATCATTGTGGACTTCTAGAACAGTCCGGATTCCATCATTCCCATGTTACAGGACTAATGTCGAGCGCTTCTCTTCATCCAGATGATCCAAAGGATCAGGATGTTCCTCCGGAAACAAGTCTCGAAACAAAACGTAAGGGTCTGCGCGTTGGTTTCTCTCTACCAGGCTGCCGGATCCGGACACGAACGGGCCACTTGTTTGGTACTGATTCCAGAACCGGAAGGGGCCGAGGTGCGACGGATCTCGATTGGTTTCGAACCGGAAACGGGTGGCCGGCCCAAAACCCCTTGGGTGTTTCACGACAGATTTCGCTGATCCTCCGAGTTGTCGTCTGCCTTCTTCAGAGAACGTTTCAGCTTATCCACAAGTCTATTGTGAAACTTGTTCAGTGAGTTGGAACTTCCGGTCTTCGGAGGTGAGGAGCCGGTGCTCTTACTGGGACTTTGAAGTGAGCTCTGGGATGCCCTAGAGGAGGTTCTCGAAAAGTGACGGGACGTCAGAGTCACCGAACGGTGAGCCGGCGATGTGAGGAAGTCGGAACCCGGTGATGTGGACAAGGAAGGTCCTTCGGATTTCGAGCATTCAGACACCTGCAACCAAAAGATTAATGTTCATGTTAAGAGCCGAGGTCTTTCGTGAAAGATCTCGGAAGTAGGGTGCAGCATCAAAGAGGAAGGAAAGAGAATTTCGCGATCATGATTTCTTAGTCTCGCGTCCTTGAAGACTACCGATACAACGCACGAGGACACCACTCAAGGTGAGACTCCATAATGAGTTCCTTAACGGTATTTACATTCTATAGCAGAGTACGACGACACGATCCCGAGAATCAAGATCAAGGATCAAGTTCTCTTCCGGCAGTCGCTCCGCCTTCTTCACTCATTTCCAAACCATTCATCACTCCTAAATACAAAAATATCTGCACAAAATATTCCTCGTGGAAGTAAATTAATACCCGGAACATGATCCTAAGTGATTCTTCACGTGTGTCAGGGTACAGTTCAGCAGACTAGGTCGATCGGTTTGGCACGCGATAAACTGTAAATATTTATTCACGAGTCTCGACGCAACACGAGTACGAGATCTCGATTAATGGAAGATCGCGTTCTTATCAAAGCGTCACAACAAAGCAACTGCACGACGTAGCGCAACTTCTACGCCGTCACGGAATTTCAAGCAAGTTAACGAACGCAATTTATCCAACTAAGAATGTACATAAGAATATCTTTTATTTATCCTTAAATTAAACATTTTCCATGTGTAAATCTACATCTCTCATTGATATAGTATAACATTCCACGCGATCTTGACTTAAAACCATGAAATTGTGCCCTGCGCAACATGCGCATGCGTGCTCATCATAACGCATGGTATACGCGACCCTTTCAAGATACGGCGACTTCCCATTGTCATAACGATGATCGGTTATAATGATTAGACTATATCCGCCTAGGTCTCAATTTGCGTAACACTTCCCTTCTTTGCGTCTGGCGCTGCAGGCAAGGCCGGTCTCGAGTGGGAAGCTGTGCCGGCGGCCCCGGATCACGAGACAAGTAACAGTGGCTCTCCGTGGAATTTCCCAGACAGAATAATACGTCTGGAAGCGGGCAATCGAGAACGTCGCACACGTGTTCGACCGTACGTGTTATTATGCGAGGCGATCACCCGCAACGATTCCCATCCAATTTATCCGACCGACTATGTAATACATCGACTGGAATACGCGTGCCAATTTCAAGTAGCCACGTGGCGAGCATACAATCACTCATTTCACTGTCATGGTCTGATCACACTAAGTCTTCTCAGATTCTAGATTCAACAATCTCCTATCTCTTCTGTACTTTCTTTTTGTATTAAGTCGTTCGTACAGTTTTGGTGTTTTCGTTTAAGTAATTTTATTGGTACAATTGAGAAACACTGTTGTGGAAACTAGGAAGTACGGTCAAGTCTATGATACAGAGGTGACGGAAATGTCACGAGCATTTTTCACAGATAATGAACCATTAGGAATATCGGGTGTTGAAAGGGATCGTTTCTATATAAAGTATAACAAAGATTCGTGTTGATCATGCGAATCGTATAAAACGTTATTGCAGAATCTTCAGAGAGATTAGTCCGTGTAGTCTGAATTGAATGGCGCTAACGTTTCGACAGCTGAGTAGTAATCGTATGAGAACCACTGCCGGGAAGAATGTGTTCGTTCTACCTCGTTCGTTTCGGTTTTCGTTCATATTGCCGATCGACAAATCGCAACGGCAATGCCGCGAGCCCAGACTGCTCGTTGCGTCAGCCTACAAGTTCAAGCGATCTTACAACAAAAAGATACAGTCACCCACGAGTGATGACTAGGTATGAATAAACATGAAAAAGTAAGAAGAGTACTCGTTACAGATGTTTAGACATTGCGAAATTTATTATTCGCAGTGGAGTTATTATTAAAGGCAAGACAATAGTAATCAGTGGTAAACGAATGGAAATCGACCGTCATTGATTTTCTTCTAGCAAAAATTTCTTGGCAATGGTACATTTTTTATAGGTCTCCTTGGGTATTCGATCGATTGGAATGTTTTACTCTCGTACTGTTTAGTAAACGTCCTGGATCACGAATAAACATTTTCGAAATATTCAACTTGTGCGTGCAGAAACATTTCGGGCTTTTGGTAGTCAAAAAAGGAATATAAAAAAAATTCATATAGAGCCGGAATATTGATACCTATGAGGGTGGGGGGTAAATGCATACTAACAATATCGATGTTGACAGAGATAACTCCATATAATGATACAAAAAATATTCACGACTATGACGTTTAGCTGCCTGACGTAGAAGAGCTATGAAAAAAGAGGACATGGTTTTGTTGGAGTCACGTGGCGTAAAGAAGGCAAAAGGATGAAGCCCATATTCTTCAAAGATACCTAAGGTCTTCCGTTGGTTCAACTGTCCATTGTTGATCGGTGTGACCATTTTTCCCAGCCCGCTGTACGATACTTTCTAAACTTCCGAACGTACGACGCATTAAGGCTACGATGGCTGACAAAACGGGATGGACTACAACGACGCAGGATAAGGATAAATCGTTAATTGTGGAGGGAAACCCGTTTACAGGTTCGATGTACGCAATTATGAAATTTACTGGTTAAGTCACCTTACGATAGTAATGGAGTGGGTTTAACACCCTAGAGGATAGCATTAAACAGGTGGTTTTTTTAAATAGCTAAAAATATACAGGATTCTTCAAATTTATTGCCTATTGTCAATCTGTTTGACACATGCCGGAACAAGGTGTGAAGTTTTACCGGGAAGTTTGAAGTTTGGGAAAAGCTATAGGAGTATAGGAAGGAAAGCCGTTACGAAAGGGAAGGGAAAGAAACGTGCGCTACGCATTACTCTCATTCTCCCTCATCCACTCACCATCTTGCCCTCTTTTTAGTAGAAACATACACACACGCGCGCACGTGTAGCGCACTCAATGACGTATACAACACACACACACACACACACACACACACACACTTATGTCAGCTCTGCTCACCTTCCGACTGCGGCAGGCCTGAGGATTGGAGCACTCCGACGAGCGTCGGCTGCGATTCGTCTTGTAAATATCCCATTCATTTTTCACAACGGGCATCATAAAAGCCATCTTGATTAATGTAGAGGTTGTCTGGCGGCTCGCAGTGAAAATTTCAATACTGTCGGAACTTGTATTTGGATAGATTTGTCTATCTTTTTTCTCTCTTTCTGGAAAAGTCTTAGCGTAACGAACACTTGACGCGTCACTGGCGTAAAACTCGGGGCGAACTTGCAATTGAATTTGAAAATTTCGCTCGAATTCTTTCAAAGTCTCAAGGAAGTCGTGCAACCGGCGTACTGCAGATAATGCGTTTCTTGTACGGCTCGCGTTATGGCGCTGTCGAATCCAAAAACTGCATACGTCGAGATTTCACGGTCTTTCGTTGAGCGTTTTCGTTTTCCAACGTGCGAATCCGTCCGCTTGTTGCGGTTGTCTGCTTCGGAATGAGCACGCCGCGCGCCGTGCAATAGGAATAGTCAGCGAGTGGTGGGGATAAGCCGCGTCTCATTGGCCCCTCGTAAGGCGGGACTCTGACGTCACAGGTTACCATTGATTTTTCAATGTTGATACACACGACGACATGACGTACCGGATTGATTTTTTGGCCACAGCTCGTCCACCATTCTTAGATAGAGTAACTCATTTAAAGGGAAAATGCCATTATCTCCATACTTAACAATTACCCATTGACTTCCCTAACAACCCCTTTATAAATAATTAAATGAAGTCGAGGAAAAGGTATAGAAAATGGTTCTTAATAAAGTAAATATGCAATTAATCTTTTTGATTTTAGAAAATGTGGTTACCTATCAAGGAAACAACTCGACGGTTTCAAATTTATTATTACATTATAAGCCTTTTCTACGGGAAAATTCATAATCTTTGCTACGTGCGAAATTGCACGATGTTGGACATGCTACCGGTGGTTATGTGGGGGCAATTGAAAATCGATATTCTACTTCCGTTTCTCTTGTACCGCCCGAATATAGGTACCGGAGAAGCCTTGAAAAACGAAAATCTTGCAAGAGATGATCATTGTATGTTAGAAGATTAGAGAATGATCTTCAATGCTCTTACGTTATGATTAAGCTCGAATACCTTCTATACTTTGTCATGGCGCATTTTAAGAACTATTTCAAAAGACAATGCCACTCTGCTTGGTTTTTTAGATCATTCGGCGTACATGTAGAATGTAGAACAACTTAACGAGAATATGCTACAAGAATGAACAGTAACAGTAGAAACTGGAGCCATCGTGTAGATAAGACACATTTCCATTTGTAATCCGAACTGTAATGTGATAACGATATTTCATGTTTTATTTCCGATTACGTTTCCCGATTAGATAATGTACCATAATGTGTGCTATTATATGTTTCTTCTGCATCGTAGTACTTGTGATAAGACGCATTTATCAATACGCAGGTGCGTGCACTTTGAATTTCAATGTCGCGCTGTTTTACCTACAATAGGAAATGTAAATTTCGACTCTGTTCTTGTTCGATAAATTACCATCATTGGTCGCATTCTCTGTTCCTATCAAAACCGTTGGCTGAAGCGGTAAATAGTCTGGGAATCTTATGGGATATGATGACACGCGAGCCTGGGTGTTGCGAACACCTACAAATGGACTTTACCCCTTGAAATCTTATAGATTGATATATATTTTATATATCAAAATCGCGAGGCACAGAATACACGGGTATGTCTAGTCTATTTATATATTCATTCAAAGTCAAAACTTCATTGATCTGCGGTCGATAACTCTACAGACAGTGAACTTAGATGGCGTTAGTTACGCCGAACAAATTAGGAAAAAATCTTCCCTCTGGAGAGAAAACCGCAAGAAAAGGGACTATTTCCTGATAAAATCTTGCATAAGAAACGTATAAGAGCGAGTTCGATCAAAGTTTACTAATAGCATTTTCGATTAGCAGCATTTTTCTTGCACCGAGTGTAAGATGTAGCCTGGTACATTTTCGATTGGCAAATTTTTCTATACCATCAAATGTAATGTGGTGCAGAGTTGCACTTGCACGGGGCTACACCTTTCATCCGGTGCAAGAACACATAACTCCCTTTCTGTGCCTGCCTCCAGGCAGGCGACCAGTCAGAAGTTAAAAATTCTACCAATCGAAAACGCCATCACGAGTAGAAATTTATTAAGGTTCGCATCAGACCCAGATCCTACTTGCCTTAGTTTAAATTCGGTCCTGATCTGGCAACTTGATCTGGCCCGGATCAGAAATTTAACGCCGTAGCGGATTCTACCCTGATTAGGCTATGCAGTATGGCCCCGATCAGGCTATCAATTCCAGCCCTGATTAGGTTATTCATCGGCTAATTAAGACTTGCAGGATACCTTAAGGTACTACAAGCCACCTTCTAGATAAAATTCTTAGTATAATATTATGTAATTTCTCCCACTTCTTAACGCGTTATATATATGATATTTGTCATATAATGCTCAAACGATAAGTAATATATTGTATATATATATATTGTGACGCGGTCGCGATCGAGCCTCGACGGGACGCGAAGCCGACCGGGCGTACAAATTAGTGCTTGGCCACCCAGGGGCTAACCAAAAATCGAATCATTCACTTGCACAAAAATTGGGCGCCAGGTTCTCGCGA
>JARQST010000015.1:399238-415960 GCA_030142225.1 Pachycephus smyrnensis | reverse complement strand
GATGCTCTGACGTCAATCAGCCTTCGGTCCTTCTCCCTCCCGCGTCGATCATCCCTCGCTGGTTCTTCTTGAGATTCAGTAAGCACGCGAATACAATATTCGCGGCATGGGACATAGCAAAAATAAAACAACAGAATGAGAAACAGAAAATTCTTAACAGTATTGGCCCTTGAGGTGGTGGGTTCTTGCCTGGATTCTTTTCTAAATACGCGTAAGTCCTGCCGAGGACCCGACGTGGTAAAATTTACCACGTCACAATATATAAAGATTATTTAAGAATTAATGGCACGTCAAAATCAAAGATAATGGAAAATAAAAGTAATGTGTTAATACTGTCAACATTAAATGTTTAATTTTAAAAATACTTTGAAATTAGTTTCGGAATTCGAAATCAGGTAACTTGAATCCGGACGTGATTTGGGGAGAGTCAGGATATTATAATAAGAAGTAATTCAGGCATCTCCAGTTGGAGCCGGGTAAGAAACAACATGAAATGTCGTAAAATGGTTGAAGTAGGGTACTCCGGATCCATGCCTGTTTGGGATTGTCCTGATAGGTCAATACGTACAGGGCCCTGATCAGGACCACATGTAAATGCCTGAATAGGACAGATCGTAGCAGAACCTGAGCCGGCCCTGACGATGTTAAGAAGTCCCTGACGAAATTTCTACTCGGGATAAGCTATACGGTAATGCTGCCAATAATGAAATTCATTCGATGTGTCATTAATTTATTTTTAAAATATTAATTCATAATCAATTGTACTTTAAACTTAGTTTATGAATCTGTACAAATTATGGATGAGGTGTATTCAATTTTTCCAGACGTTTCTAGGATCAGTAAAGCTTCGATTCGTGCGTCTACAAAAATTGGACAAAAATTGGACAAAAATTGGCGCTTGGGCATTAAGGGGTTAAGCGGAATTTGGTCAATCTCGCTTTAGCCAGATTATCGGGACAGTGTATAATAACGAAGAGTGCATAAACTGCTATGGCTTTTTAAACACATTTGTCCGTATTCGCACCTCACTCTTTAGACTACTTTTACATCAAAGAAATTAATTATTATAATTTTTTAATTCTAATACAGCAAAGAACATTAATTTTTTGCATAAATAAATTAATATTTACATATTTCATATAACTCCTATGTTTAACTTTTTGTTATGGTTTATAGGTCGATCATCATTTAATTATTTAGTTTCATACCATCTTGAGCACGTCAAGCTAAATGATCATGTAAATCATTGATGGCTATTGATCTACTCTTTCCAAATGCTGCCGTCAGTCTGCTGCGACTTGTTGTTCGAAAAGGTGCAACTTACATCTTGTAAATACCGTTTGAAATTATATCTTTGAAAAACAAACTAAGTATGGCATTTCAAGTGAATCTCGCGCAAGCTGTGCATTTTTTACGAGTCTGTGGAAAAATATCATGCACATTACCACCAAGTTTAGAAACGCGAGGACTCAAATTAATTATCCACGAAATTATGTGGTTCATATCTATGTCCGTGGCAATCAGTTTAATGATTCCCCTTTTTCTGGGAGTTTATCACTTTCGTGAAGATTCAGCGATATTAACGAAATCAGTGTCAGAAGCAATGGCTCTCGCAGATCCTGTATTGAATATGATTTTTTGCAAAATCGAGAGAGCTCGGTTTCAGGTTAATAACTTAAAACAGATTAACAAGTAATATACAAATTTTAAATGTATCACTGTACTGACAAATCATTTTAATGAATTCAGGTTCTTCTCCGTCAGTTAATGAACTTCCTGAACACTGCATATCCATTTGAAAAAGCAAAACTTCAGAAATACGTTGACAAATGCACACCGTTCTACCTGTTTCTACTTATTTTATTTTCACTCAACGCCGTCGCCTTTTCATGCGGACCCATCGTGATGGACAGGTCACTTCCGGCTGAGGCGTGGTATCCTTTCTCAACAGATGCACTTCCTGTCAAGTGTTCCATTTACGTGCTTCAAATTATGGCTATCTTACAAGCCGCAATGTGCATCCTGATGGATTTTACGATTGCACTTTTCTTGTGGTTCGCCGTAGCGAGTTTTGAAATATTGGGAGAACAATTTCGTTGTGTCAAAAACGAAGCTGACCTTCGAAATTGCATAATTCAGCATCAGAAATTGATAGCGTAAGTAATTATCAATTACTTTAGGACATACGCATTTTATGCGGAAGCTACTTGTTTTTCAGATTTGTTCGTGAAATTAATTATGCCTTTTACATTATCATTCTAAAAACACCTCTATCAATGACAGTTGCCATCATCTGTGCTAGCGCTCAGCTAATTCGCGTGAGTTCTCCTTGACTTCACCCTTTGCTTTGCAAATTTATGATTATATTAAATGACAAATCTTTTTTTTTGTAAAACAGCACGAACCTCCAATAGTATTGTCCCAGTTTATTTTGATGTTAGTAGTTTGCTTTATGAAGCTGTACGTAACTGCTTGGCCAGCGGACAGCTTAATGCGAGCTGTGAGTTTTTCTTGAGAAAATCAAATAAACGGAATCACGCTTTTACACGTGTACTGAAAATTATCTAGCAATTTTCACGATTCAATATAATGCTCTGTTTACATTATGTTTTTTTTTAATACCTTATAAATTATCTTTGTTCTAATATGTTCGATAGCCTCAATGAATATAATAAATATAATAACCGATCTCAGCATTATTAACTATGAGTTATTTCAGAGCGAAAACATCGCGTGGTCGGTTTACGATTCATCTTGGATTGGTAATTCTTCAAGAATTCTGAAAAACGTGAATATTGTCATTCGAAGAAGTCAAAAACCTCTCATTATTTCAATCAGTAGCATACTTCCTCCTCTGTCTCTGCGATTTTACGCAAGCGTGAGTACTAGGTGTAACATTTTTAATATGGCAGCACCGTATTAGCGTAAAAAGTATAAGAACCATAATGAAAATAATGAAAATTGATGTCTTTCAGTTTATCATGAAAACACTGTCGTATATCACGACATTGAAGAGCCTCATCAGCAAGTAAACAATTGCGTGCGTATCTATTATCTTATCTGTAATTATTTACTAGAAGTAAAGTCTAATAAAAAAAAAACAAGTTACGGATATAATTGAAAATAGTACTTTACGATACTAGTGCGAAAATTTTTTTCCTGGCGAGTGTGAGTTTGCAGCACGAGCCGAAGGCGAGTGTTGCAATCACACGAGTTTAGAAAAGGTTTTTCGCACGAATATCGTACAAAATTTTATTTCACAACATGCGAAAATGCAGTTGTACACATGCGAAGCGTGCGTAAAACTGCATTTTACGCACGGAGTGAAATAAAAGATATTTTTTACTCAATTCGATCCTTTATCACCCGTCACTGACATATTTTCTTTCTCACGTATTCCGTGTGCAATTATCTTCAAGCATAATGCATGACACGCTATACCCCGTTCCTGACTTATTAATTTCATTGGCACCTGGTACCTGGTGTTTTATTAATTCTATAAGATCTAGTCTTCGCACTATGAATACAAATTACTATCGATGCAAGGGATATCACTTGATGCTTACACAAAAGTATTTATTGCCAATGCGTTGAGTAGTGTAATACAGTATAACGATAAATATACGTAACCATACGTAACATATTCTGAATATTATATTGTTATTACTTTCATAATCCAGTAAATAATAATAAATCTTGACCTATGGTAATCAGGATCGGTTTTTCACAAGTACAAAATCAGTTATCAATTCATTAACATTAATTGTATTACCAGCTTAGGTTGTATTAATCTCGATCGACGAATCTAAAGCGAAGTGGCCTGTTTGGAACGTTCACCATCATGTAACTACTTCCAATATCTGCATAATCATATTCAATTCGGTATTCTCGAATCAACTGTAGAAAAAATAACGATAATTCACTTTTAAACTGATATTATAATTATTGAACAAATAATCCTTTTCTTTGAATGTGACAGCTAATTGATAGAGTTCTATAATTATTTTATTATATAATCATTTGTATAATCAAATAATTGTTTATAACTTTAAATAATTCGTATGTTTAAATAATTAGTTGTGCATAAAATTACGATTTTTATATAGGTAGGTGTAAGTACGATTCTGTTTTTTTAATTGAAATAAAACAGTAGCGAACTAACCTTTGCTGTTAGAAGCATCATTTCCATTTCAGCCATACTTTTTCCCAAACACGATCGTACACCGTGACCAAACGGAAGATAACTAAATTCTTGATTGAATTCTTGATTGTCGTTATTTATCATCCATCTTTCTGGTTTGAATTTTTCAGGATCTTCGAAATTCTCCTCGCGTCGCGAAGCTATTTGATTAGCCATTATCAAGTACGTCTACAATAAATTGCATTGTAACGATAAAATGATGCTTGATTCAAATTGTAAACAAGATTTATTTATACTTGAAAAATGTACAATCTCGCAATAACTTACCCCTTTCGGAATCGTATATCCATGTAAATTGATGGTTTTCGGAAGAACTCTCGTTATGTAAGGGAAGGCAGGTCGTAATCTGGTAAATAAATGAAATTTTCATAAAAATCAGTACTGATAAATTATTATTAGCAGTTGTTAACTAATACCATATTTTCGTATTTTTTTAAGACTGAAAACATTCATGGTTCATTACCTGAGACATTCTTGTAAACAAGCTTTAAGGTACGGCAAACTTTTAAGAGTTTTTTCACTTAAAGTGGAACTTCTGTTGGGTAAAGCGGGATAAATCTCTTCGAATAGTTTTCTTTGTACCCGCGGATTCTTCGCGAGATAATACAAAAGGAAACCTTGACAATTGCTGGTCTGGTAACAATTTCAAAATTCGCAAATCAATTAAGTTATTAATTTTTTAAAAATTCTTTAACCTTTAGATTGCCACAAGAGCCACTTTTGGGGCTTTGACTTTACTGATAAATTAGTACGGCTTGTGCCGTCTTGTCTATCGTCCTTTAGGGTTTTGCAAATATATTTTTGTTGTAATAATTTTAATACTTCATTATCCATTACCCCCTGTTTTAAATATTATGATTCAAAAGAAACATTACCTTAGCTTTGGGTAACTCTACAGAAAAGTTCTCTCCTTGAATACATACATTTTTATTCATATATGACAGCGAAAGAATTTTTCAGGCTTGAAAATACTAATCTATAGCCAGTATTGGTATCAGTGACATCAAAAATCCTCGAAAGGACTGTTTTTTAGAAAAAAATAATTTTTGGTTTTTGAAAATTCATTCCCTGCGGCAAAAGCCCCTTTTGGGACTCTGAATAATTTCGAGATTGTGAGCCATACATATGTTATCATCATGCATAAATTTTTGGTAAAAAAAGACCACTATTTTTATACAAAATTAGCGGCAGTCTAAAGGTTAAAGAATACTTTTAGCTTACAGCTTGAACTCCAAGAACAATCATGTCCATGAGAAGAGTGGAAATGTCATCAGGATGAATTCGTTCGTTCAATAAAAGTTTTTCAAGAATCGGTGAACTTTCCTCAGCTATAGTATTCTTATCATCGAGGGGTGTCACGGCACGATGGCGAATTTTATTCTGCGCTTGTCGAATATATTTCCCAATAACACTGAATTTCGAAAAAAAAATTAATTTAGCAAAATACCTAATACTTGTTAGCAAAAAATGTTTATTTACAATTCTAGCTTTCAAGATGAATATTTACCTATCAATAACGTCACACGCACCAAAAAGCTTTTTGGCAAATGGCGTTTCGAAGAATCGCCATACTTGAAAACCAGTTTCGCAACGGCTCAGATACACGTGGGCCGTCGTAAGTGCTTCAATTATTCTTGCAGGTTCGGAAGCGACGTTTAATCCAGTTGGTTCAAGGAATCCAAGACGTCTGTTGAACATCAAAATGGAGAAGCACTCCATACTCCAACGCGTCAATTCTTCAATAAACTGACCAGGTACCTAGAGAAATAAAGAATAATAAGACAATTACGTAAACGCGCAATTTTTTATAGATTGTAATACCTCATCCTGTCGATTGCGGATTTTGCGAATTCTTTGAATCAGTTCATCGCTAGTAAGTTCGAGACGGTCGAAGTATTGCGAGAGCTGTTGAGTGAATGGCTTTTCTAATTTTATCTTTACGTCCATCCATTCTGAGCCTTGCCTATACATATAAAACATAGTATATCCAATTAGAAGTTTGATTGTTGTACTAAAATTTTAACAACTAACATGGAGAATGGTCCGGGCAGCCTGTATTTTCTGTAGTGTAAATGGTAATGTTGCAAAATATCGATACCACTTCGTATAGGTGAATGCCCTTCTTGTTTGAACACCTCAGCTATATGTTCAGGCCTGTTTACATGGAAATACTCCAAAATATACAATAACGAATAAAATAAAATTTAAGGTATAAATTATGATAAAAACAATTTTACCTATGTATCATAACAATATCTCCCGCAATTGGTCCATGAATTCGCACTATAGGACCATACTCGTTGAATAAATATTGCAATGGCGTGACATTCCTATTCCAGTTTAATCGACCTAAAAATTGAAAAGTGACTCCCCAAGTTGTAATTAAACAATTAAATTAAATGCCTTTACTTAATTGAAATAAAAATTACGATTTGTAACCGTCCATTAGGTAAGAATAAAATCCCGCGAGACAATTCATTAAAAATTCGAAAAACCATCAACTTTCCAATGCACCTCAATTTCGCGTTTAGTGAAATAAAATTACGACCACTTTCCGCAATAAAATTCGAAAAGAGCACGGACATTCGAATTTTCAATTTCGAATTCTCGATAAATCGTACCCTGGGTAGATCTGTTGATTAGCAGACTGCAAAACAGTTGCGTACCAAGGAGCGGCACGTATTTCCAATATTTCTCCCAAAACTTCAATATAGCGGGTCCTGGAATTTCTTCGAATGGAAGTGCCGTCTTGTCGACCGTTAGATCCGGTGTCACTCGCACTTTTGGGACATCCAGTATTTCTGCAGTTGCAGCTGCGTTATCGCAATCCAATGCGTTTACCGATGAGGAATGAATGATCGGTGTATCCACTGAATGCTCTGGCTGGGTTTGAGCCATTGTGGCAGCTGAAAGGTGTTACCGCTTTTATACGCACGTTTACATTGATATTGTAATAACGTGCCACCCCTATGACGTAATGGATTAGAAGGTGTAAATTTTTCCCATATACTTTGTTCTTACTACAAATAACGTCATTATTCGTGACTTGTAAACACTCCTGTCTCTCGACGGCTGTCAAGCAATTGGTGACTTTTGCCAAAGAACGACTAAATGGATTTCTGTTTGATATTCGTGATAATGCCGTGTGATAAATCCCATGAACTTGTAGCAACCGATACATATTTGCTGGAATTAATTAGTGAAGTAATTATTATTGACAACAAATTTATCATTTTGTCACTACACTCGATGGGCGGATTACTGTATCTTTTGTAAACTTTATGGTATTGGTGTACTTACTCGCTCTGTGGACGTGAAGAAACATTTTTTTGAATATTACAGGATTTTATCGCTGCTTAGTTGCAATGTCAGCGAATTGGCGGATAGAAAAACAACCAAAACGTTGCTCGGCAGCGAACGTAAATAAATGACGATCTTAGTATAGAAAAATCATTGACATAGAGATAATCATTTGACATTGCCAACTGTAAAATAATTATAGTACGAATAGTAATAAAGCATGGCGGCTGTCTTATCACTTTTACGAAGCAATACGTATAATAAAATACTTATAATTTTTTAAATTGCCAAAAATCATACTCTGAACGATCATAAACACTTTGACTGTAAAAATATTCCTTTCTATTTTAATAATAATTTGTTTATCATATCAATTTGATTTATGTAATTGAATCACTAATGAAAACCTTTCGATTTGAACTCCCTTCTGAAATAAGCTTTTGATATAACAGTCATTTAGTGCGGTAACAATAAGTAATCGTAATGTAATATTCTTTATTATTGTATCAAGATTTTTTATTCAGGACAATTCAGTATACTTCCTAAATGTCTAACGTTCTTCAGTCATGCATTAGAATTGAATCATATAGATGTTAAGTGGGGCAAGAACGTGTAACAAATTACGTGTATGTATCTATGTATATCACGAAACGTTATTATAACACTTAACCCTTAATTTTAAGAGTTAAGCGTTATTATAGCACTGACACCTTATTTCGGGCTGCAGCCTCCACAGCGGTCCTGTTATAACGTCGTAATATGAATTATGGTTATTCGGAATATGTTCTGTAAAACGTAGTTGCATTGGGAAAAAGATTATTCGTATTCATATTACAAACTGCCAATGACAGATGCATTTGTTTACCATTAATTGTTCTATATACAATATATTACATTAGTACCGTAACTACAATAATAGCGACGTAAATTGTCATTCCACTAGATAAAATAAATAACTATGTATGATTTTAAAAAGTATAGTTCCACCGCAATGCGATTTTACCAATTACGTTTAATGACGTAAATTTTATAATGGCACTTCGTTAAGACGTCAGCAATTTTTCTGCACTTTCTATTGTCCATTGCACAACATGTAAGTCACTTATATTTTCCATAGTCATATTCAAAACTTGTCGTTGCTTTAAAAATCTTAAACGTCCACCTCGATCTCCATGTCTTCTTCTTCATCGACCTGAGTTTTCTTTTCCACAAAGTCTTTAATGGACTCTTTACCCAGTTTTTGTGGTGATTCCTGCTGTGTCGAATCGGGACCAGTAGGTGTGACACTCTCACCCTCTTTCGTGTGACGCCACTTCATTCTACGATTTTGAAACCACACTTTGACCTGAAACAAAAAAAATAGTAAATTTTCATCTGGTCTTAACTTGTCCACTTCACGTTAACTTGGCATATAAATACAACAAAAATAAAAATAAAAGGAAGAAGTTTCAATTGGCCACCAGTTGTTTACTCACTTGTGCATCGGTAAGGCCCAAAGTTGCTGCCAATTGTCTTCTATCAGGCTTCGTAATATATTTCTGCAAAGAGAACCGTCTCTCAAGTCCTTTTCTTTGAAGAGAACTAAAAACAGCCCTGGACCAGGAGCGTTTTCTTCTAGCTCCATTTTCCACCGGGTTGCTCATCCCCGGGGACGAAGATACTGCAACTAATAACACGCGGTCACTCGTTAAAGCATAGAATCAATGATCTTTTATCTTGCCTAAGATTCCTATCAGTTACGTATTCCAATATTTAGTCGGATGTAAAAAAATGGTTCACAGGTAAAGGACAGTAATGCGAAGTAACATCTTGGCTACCAGTAATTAGATCACCTGGTACGGTACAAAAGAGAAATCGATGTTAGAGAAGAAAACGATACGAGGAGAAGAGAGAGTACTTCCAACTAAACGGTGTCTGTTTAAACAGATATTCCCCGTCCGACGCGACCCCAGGATGGAGCACTTCTGGGTGATTTACAGCCGCACTAAAGTATACAACATGTGTACGAATTTAAACAGTGCGGTTCCCTCGGCTCCAAACGATCCGGCGTACAAATTGCCCTGCTAACAGATATTTATAATCCTACGGGCTTTTAATGTCTATTGGAAATTAGATGGGCAATTTGTTATTTTTCGTTAGGCTATAGGAAGGCGTTGAATACGCGATATTATCGGGATCGCGCTGTGATTTGTGGCAAAGGGTCGAGAAAAAATTCTAGCGCGATAAAATAATACGCCATTCGTTAACCAGAAGTTATTACGATTTCCTGCCCCAGAAAATTTCCTAATTCCCCTAATTCCCATCCTCAAGTTCAATCGTTTACTTAAAGAGGCTCTAATCGTTGTTTCTAAAACGTTTTGCGTACCTGTTATAATAAAAAAAAAGAACCATGGTAATTATTGGTTATTAGTCGGTAAATTACCTCGATAAAGTAATTGATCAAACGACTGTTTAAGGTGGTTCGATCATGAGGGCACTTCCAAGATACGGATCTAAATTTTGTATATGTTCTTGACAGGTGTATAGTGGTCGTGCGTACATAATTCCAAAATTATTTACCATTTAGTTTACGAGATATACGGAATGAAAGTAGCCGAAATTGCACTATATAGATATACTTCACACGTTAAAATAGCTATTTTTTTTCGTGATATCTCAGCTTCTGGATAGTGAAAGTGGATAAAATTTCTCGAAGACACGTCTTTTATGTCGAACATTACTACGATGATTTTTAAATTAAAAATCTTGGAATTTTATAATAATTTTTTTACTGCATTATTTAAACAATATCTGATACGAAAATTTAAAAAATGATGGATCTCTGTCCTTCCGCTTATCTCAAAGATAATGCCTTACGTTGGAAATATTTTCATAATGAACGATATACAGGGTATTCACCGAAATCGGAATACTATTATTATGATGCTAGGCAAACCGCCTTAACGAATCGTCAGAGTTTTTGCAGGCATAGAAATTCTTGTGTAAAAACCTATTGTCATGGTAACCCTGTCAATAAAAGAGGACTCCGCAGGGGTGCAATCCACGGCAAAAGTTAAGACCGGCCTTTACTAACTGGGAAACGCTTAGCAACCGCTGTTTATATCGCGTGTAAACGTACGGTGGCACTTAAGATGTCGTTTAAACATGGAGAGACAGGAAACACGAGAATACACTGGTACGTAAATATTTTGGCCTAGTTGCCGTAGGGTTCAAGAGACAAGACAGTAGTCCGTATGGAAGCATTTGTTAATGATTCTTACATCCACCCCATCAGCACGTACCCCCTTCTGGAAATCCCAGTAAATTACGTTCTTTACGAGGGACTTGATTAGCCCATCAAGCGAAGCCGCAGTTTATGGAATTACAAGCTGATGGGGAACAACTTCTAGATTCATGATATTGTCTGATCCTGATGGATCAGTCAAAGATGATCTCACCTCCTGGTATAGGGCGTACCGGAGATGGTCTATACAGATTATTGTAGGTATCGAGTACACTGTAATTACTCGATGAAATTGTCATTGATGACTGTGACAGCGGAAGCGACGAGCAGACTCGCAGAGTTTCGCATCTCATGCAACTTCCGGGACAGGGACAAACTGCAAGGGCGCCATATTGTAGCGGACGTGGCCTGAGAATATCTGCAAGAAAAAATCACTGTACAGTTAAAGGTTTATAAACATTTTGATTATCTTGAGAAGTGCGGATGCTTCGCACAAAGCGCGCACATTATTTTCGGTGTGGTTTAATGATTAGTTTGAAAGGCTGTTTGTCTGGGAGAAGAAGCGTTTGAAGCGCGTTAGAATGATCCCACTCACCTGTTTTCTTCGAAGAGATTTCATTCGACAGTATCCGGTCTACTCCGAATTTTAGTTGCTTCGAACCGTTTCCAGAAATCGGCACGCGTGTATCTACCTCTTCCATTCTTAATGGTTTCAATCCTCCGTGTTGTACACGTAATGTCCTTATAACTAAACCGATTTTTTTAATTTTAAAATTTGCGTAAAGACTTTTTCCAAATTTCACACTCCATAACACTTTGTAATTAGTGCCACTCCTGTTTCTTGTTTACACACTGAATTTATTAGTTTTTTTTTGTAACATACGTGGACACCCGATTTTCTACGAAAATATCACCGGTTCCACGACAATAATTACGTGAACCACGAATTAAATATGCGATCAGTCACTATCACTGTCATCACTGATAACATAGCTCGTAACATATCGAGCAAGAATATCCGATGATTGAATATCGGTCGGCTGGCAGAACGATCGTGAAAGATAAAGACGACAAAGAATTAAAGAAAATTGAAATTGGAAGAACGCTAACAAATGGATGAAAGTGAATGACTATCTCTTGCCACGCTGCGCTGAGATTTCTTGCTTGAAAAAAAATCATCATAGCTTCAACGGTGCGGGTGAGCCGATTGGTTTGCGGAGATAGGATGGGCGTGGCTCGAAAGAGATTGGTCCAACGGTGGTAATCTCTCGGATGCTGCGAAAATAAATACATAGGCAACACATTGTTTCGGCGAAACCACGTTCTTAAGTCGGCTGGTTTTTTAAGACGTATTTATTTCCAATGTTTATCCCAGAATGAGAAGTCGATGACTATGCTATTGACGATACCGACCAACCCTGGTAAGATCGAATTTATTCCCACCGATTTAAGTAAGGTTAACGGGTGTATAGCCAATATTAGTATTATCCGGTTAGTCGATTTTAAATATCCTGAAAAGATTTCTTAAATCTGCTTATATACATATGTATACATTTGAATAAATCATTCAGGTGAGTCTGACTGGAATACAGATAGAGTATCTTGTTTCAGTCATTAATCCTTTTCCCTTTCTCGAGTATTGTCTTTTGGAAATAATACTGGAAAAAAATGAAAGTTACGGAAAAAGATGGCGGATCTTGTTCTGGGGTCCCTAGGACCCCGCAGTTCCTTAAAGCTTCACGTATACCCGGCGCATTCATAGTACGGAAAAATATGGCCGATTATATCTCTGGAAGCCATATGGTTATCTTTGTATACAGCTTTCGGTATATACAGTCACTTAGCTGTTTATTTGAAGAGCCATGTTTGAAGCGGCCTCTACCCACACGCCAAGAATATTCTAGAGGATATGTACACACCCTGGGCCTCTATTCGATTTTATTAGGTTTTAGGATTTTCGGTAGTCCACCGCGCAAAACGATGATTCTCAAGTTTCAGCTGTTGCGGATCTTTTTCTCTGTCGATCATCAAAAACCATCGATTCTACAATCCACGAATACGCGAAGCACAATATTTTTCAAGGGTAACCCAGATGATTCCAATACGCAGAGTTTCTATTTCGTAAACGTAATACCCTTAAAGAAAGGACGTTCAAAGTGGAATAACATTTTAAAAATTTTACTTTTCTTGAATTTTTCTTATCTTTAACGTTATTTACGAGTGAAAGAGAATAAATGAAAATTCTGAGGTTTCGGAGAAAGTTGAGGTCAGTGGGAACGTTCACGACCTCATCATATGCTTACCAATCAAACAGACGCTACGGGCCCTGTTGATGGACAATTTACGGTGGTAATAATTTGAATTACCTCAGACGCATATTTTTTTCACACTTGGAGCATTGCCCAACGTTGGCAATCTCAATATTTCGAAGATGTGCTTGAATTTGTATCTAGTAATTAATGAATTCCTAAACGCGTTAGGCCACCTGCTGTGCGCAGCAGGCAGTCCACACTTTTAACCAGGTGTATATCGAAAATTCCGGTGATAAAAAATACTGCTACTTTGAACGGATGCATTAAGAAAAATGATCGTGTTTCATCCACCTATGGATATGCCTATGTGCACATATATAAATGCATGCATAAGTACATATAAATATATAATCTCATGCATTAACATGAGCAACGAATATTTCGTTCACGTACATTATTGCACGGGTTTAGAACTTTATTTCATATCTTTATTTTCGGTAACACACTAAATGACATATTCAAATAATTATATCGAAATTTACATATTAATTGTATAGGGCATAACCACGTGAAAGCATTATCATCCCTTTGTATAATCTCTCCGTGTCGAAATCATTTGACATTGGATCCAGAAAGACCAGATCCCTTTTCGGTCGTTTATACTTTTGCAAATTTTGAAGACCCTAAAATGCATTTTATTAAATAAATTTCTATATAAAACTTCCGATGGTTTTTCAAAAGCATGTAATTTTAAATTATATATACTTCATATACTTTATTTCTACTTTACCGATAAAAGTATAACATTTGAGGTGGTGGTAGCTAGTGCATTGCGTCTAATGCCTGCTATTATTATAGCAAGTAAATATCCACCGAAAGCTAAAAAGGACAGCGTCGTAATAGCAAGTTGAAAGATTTTTGAAATTTTTGAATCTTTCCCCTTCTCTTCGTGATAATAGTCTCCGTATCTTCTGTTGGGTTTCTTTTCACTCCTTTTTAACGGAAGCGCCGTAGGTAATGCAGATACCGATTTGCGATCCTTTTTTCTTTCCACTTTCATTGGGACTGATTTACATGATTAAGTGTGATTTATTAAAATACACTATAACACCAAATTCATAATTTCGTGTTCACTTACCGTCAGTGTCGATGAACGATGATTTTATTTGAAGCAGTTTATCCAATGGAAGTTCGCTCAGGCTTCGTATTTCATTTGGAAATAATTTAATATGATTTTCCGCCACGATCAAATTAAAATAGGTACAAAAAAGGATAAAGATAAAGTTTCCACGAGTCATTGTGAAATCAAACATTTTTCAAATGTCGCGTGTCTCTGATACTTTAGATTTATTCTTCGTTCACTTAACGATCCTCTATTGTTTTATCACCCATTCTCTTACATTAACCACATACGCGTAATTTTCATTTTTTCTACAAAGTACAGATGCTACTTCAGCGATAAATAAATAAATGAAAAATCTGATGTTAATGTATACTTGAGAATTCAACAGATTGTCCTACGTTCCAAAAGTTTACTGTTTTTAACAGTATTCTTAGAAGTGTCAACGATAACTGTGCCGGGCAAAATTTAACTGTTAAACCAGCTTCTTCTCTGTGCTTGGTTAGTAAAGCGCAAAGAGCGTAAATTGCAGACAATTTCTGTATTTAAACGTAATAAAAACACCTCGAGTAACGCACTAAAAACGATTGCTATCCTAACACCCGTTACATAGACCCTGCACGCGCAGTATTTCAGTGACTGTTATTCCATAAGTATGGCGAACGCTGTAATTCTTTATGGACTCTCCACAATATTTGTTATGGAATTTTCAAATTTAGCCGTGATGGCTCAGAACGACGGTAGGCGATGGAATTCAATTGGTTCAGATAGAGAGTTTTCGTAACGCGTGATTTGTATTCATCTTCAGGTGTGCTGCACAAAATAAAGTCTGGTTTGCAATACGCAAGTGACTACTTGGAAACCGCGCGGAAAATTGCTGATCTTGTATCGGCAAGTCTTGGCGAGAAAAAGAGTGAAAAACATGGCGATGATGGAGATGACGTCGATGAGGAAATACAACGAGATGACGTCGGCACGAGTAGTTTGCTTTCCGCATTTTTTCGTCTGCTTGGTTTGGATTCTCAAAAGATCGGCGCGATCGTCGTCAACAGTGCTATATTCCTCGCTCAAATGGTACTCAACTCATGTGATTTACGATCTAACTATCAAAATCCATCACGGTTTTCGAGGAATGTAAACATGATGAATCAAACGGCAGATGTTGAATTACTCCAAATTAATCAAGTTCTAATCTTATTGCTATACAGTTAATCGGTATTATTTCAGATAAGCTCTTTATTCGAAATCAAACCAAAACTCGAACAGGGACGAATGATAAATGAGGATGAGGAACCACTGGATCCACTGAAGTTCATACTCCAAAATAAAAACGAACGGGTAATTATGATAACGTTTCTTAATGAGATAAGATATCTATTGAAATTTTCGAATGAAATTATTTTCATGAGACTCAAACGAATTTTCAACTGCCATTAGAATATTTAGTAGCATAATTAGTAACAGAGCCGGAAATTTGCTTCCCTAAAAAGTACTGAGGAAAACTGGACGCAATTTTGAAAAAAATGGGCGGAGTTTGATACCCCTTCCCTCGTACTTTGATTCTGTGAACATATTCACTCAAGTAGAAGCTGTAGTATTATCGCATGACTATGATACGTCGAACATATGACAAGACGTACATAACCCGTGCCTCATGGGCCATGAGGATTGCGTCAATAAGAGAACAATTTATTTAAGTCCGAAAGAAAATATTAACCTGTTTAACAGGGAATTCTCTAAGCGAAGAAGCTCTGTATACGCCTAATACTTATACTGAAGGGAGTTTTCGCATGACGCGCATAACAGGATAAATCTAAGAATGGCTTTACTGGCAGGAAAGACTTTCTTTTAAATCCAATATTCATTTGAAATTTTATTTCAGTCTGAAAAGGAAAAGACTAATAGATAGATTTTACTATGTAAAAAGTGTGTAACCCTAGAATGATTTCTAGATGTTTAACCTTAAAATTCTAGGAATCTAAAGTTTATTCGATTACACAACGCCACCTGGTGTCAAGTATGAACAACAGTGATCAAATATTGGTACAACTATCGATAAGTCAGCTCTCTTCAATTTTAGAGACAATGATCCAAAATACAGTTGCAAACGGAATTTCGTCAATAAAGGAATCAATTGATTGTCACTCGGCACAGATTCTTCAACTCAGACAAGAAAACTTTCAATTAAAGAAAAGACCACATACCCAAGCTAACCACACTGATAAGCAAAAATGCAAATAACCTATTACTCTTTGGGGTAAAATCAGATACGTCATCAAAATTACACACAGCTCACAACTCTGGTTTAAAACGTTATTAAAAAAGCTGGAAGTAGATCTTTGTTCGAATTACGTCAACTACACACAAAAATTAGACCAGAAGAAAAACTCCAAACCGTCACTAAATTTAATTGCATTAACATCAATGAGAAAAAAAACTCAGTGCTATCAAAATCACCGAAACTAAAAGGCACACAGCTATCAATCGCTAATGATTTTAGCAAAGACACATTTCCAGCACGAAAAGACTTACAAGGAACATCACTTTAATGTCCCCCTCCGATTTTGATCAAAATCAACTATGTTGTAGCGCTTGAAAAACTAAGAGACACGTATTTTTTTTATCG
>JARQST010000015.1:349657-398717 GCA_030142225.1 Pachycephus smyrnensis | reverse complement strand
CCCTTCTAGGTGAAACTGCATTATCACCCCTCGACATGCCGAACTTTGGGGGTTGATTTCACCCCCTAAAACCGTTTTTCAGCCGATAAAAAAAATACGTGTCTTTTAGTTTTTCAAGCGCTACAACATAGTTGATTTTGATAAAAATCGGAGGGGGACACTAAAGTGATGTTCCTTGTTAGTGCCTTTGGTGGAAGAGATGAAAAATAAAGCATGCAAAGCTCAAATTCGTGAAAAATTCCTCTACATTGACAGTAAACTAACCTCGAGAAATGAAGCAAACACACGCTGCTCAGCAGCACAATACTAAAAAAAAAGAGGCAAAGGGAGAATGACGAAATTGATGAAAAGGTTTAAAATTAACAATGAAATAAATTTCAACAGGGATATACAATTGTCTACACGATTTCGTACTTCAGAAAATTCGAATAAATAAATAATTAAATTCATTCGAAGCATTCAAAGTTAACAATGAACCCAAATAAAAATTTCAACATACTACCGATCATTCACAATCGGCCTAGTGTTAGCGTAAAGCCGACCCCCAACTAATATTTTCTTTAACGATAGGCCTAATATCGTTAAATCACAGTCTGCGTACTGACCTGTTCGTCAATCTAACGAAATATGGTCCATTCTCGCAGTTCTGTCCCCAAGCATGCATATCTTGTGCAATTCCTTTAGCATGAAAGGATGTATGCGCAGGCGGCCGCGAATGTGTTTATAAAAAATGCGTAGACTGATTGTTTATAAGGAATTCCATTAATCTCATTGGAGAATAGTGGGTTACGCGTCCTTTTTCAAGCGTTCTCGACAAGGGCACATGAATTTGAATGAAACTACGGGGCCCGAGAGAACTAGCTACGAGTCTGCCGCAGCGCTGTTCGGTAAGGGTGTTACCGACCGAACCACAGCACACACCCCAGAGGCCCAACTACGCGAGTATCGTTTTAACGCGTTCGTGATCTTGAGAGCACTAGGTAGTGGCAGTGGCGGCAGGGAGCCGTGTATCGAGGTAGATGTGGATCTTATTCCCGTCTGAAGAATAAAAAAATAATCTTTTTTGCCCGTTTGCCCAAGTGTGGGCCCATACTTTGCCCATACTTACCTATACTTGTTGTTTGCCCATACTTACCTATACTTGCCCATAATGTAAGTATAGTTTATATGTATACGCATAGTAATGGTTACAAAGAAAGGACGGCTAGAAGTACGGGAAACAGCATGGGAAGATGTATAGGAAAATCTACGGGAACAAATGAGAGAAAATGTTTGGGGAAAAGTACAGGAAAAGATACAGAAAAATGTTTAGGCAAAGGGTTCTAGTGTGAATGTGGGAAATGACGTGGCAACATGTTTTGATAAAAGTACCGAACGATGGACCTGCAAAAAATCATAGGCATAGAATTTATATTTTTGTTTAGACATTTTTTACATAGCAGAATCTGTCTATAAGTCTTTTACTTTTCAGACTGAAATAAATTTTCAAACGAATGTTGAATTTGAGAAAAGTGTTTGCTGCCAGTAAAGCCATTCTGACACTTATCCTGTTAAACGGAAAAGACGAGTTAACTTGTCATGCGAAAACTCCACTTAGTATGAGTATTGCGCGTATTACGGAGCTTCTTCGCTTAGAGAATTCCATGCTTAACAGGTTAAAATTTTCTTTCTGACTGAAATAAATTTTTCTCTTATTGATACAATCTTTATGGCCCATCAGGCATGAATTATGTACGTCTTGTCACATATTCGATATATCATGGTCATGCGATAAAACTACAGCTTCCACTTCAGTATGTTCACAGAATCAAAGTACGAGGGAAGGAGTATCAAACTCCGTCCTTTTTTCAAAACTCCACCCCTCTACTGTTTAGTGAGGCGAATTTCTTAGCCCTAAATGAGTACTCATAATAAACATTTTAATATGTTGATCTTCTATGACGTACCGTTATGATTATAAATAAATATTTTGTATTTTCTCCCGAAAATATTTGTATGCAATTTATGCAATTCGTTCGAGAGGAGCTACAGACGATTAATTTATTTTGCTTTGCATATGTATCATCTCAGCAGATCGTATACTATGCAAAATACAGGAGTGAATGCTTCTTCAAAAACATACGCCGATTAATTTTACATAGCCATACTGACAAATGTGTTTTTCTTTAGATTCGGAAATTAATTGGCCAGGCACAAGATACGAATTTACCTGATCAACTTATAAACCACATGGATGGCATGGATTCGTCCTGCATTAGACTTTTGCTTTGTAAAACGTCACCGATTATTTGGGCAGTTCAAAATTCTTTGAAAAATAACACCGAAAACCCGAATACAGGAAAAGTTCAAAGTATTACATCGTGGCTTCCTTCAAGAGAAGAATTCGAGGAGAATTCCGACAGCTGCGAGGATAGACATAGGGATTGTAATTTATATCCGGAATCTTAGAATTTACAAGGAAAATAAAACCTGTTCGCCTTGAGGTAGGTACAGCTACATAAACCATGTAGTTGCATCTTATGTATTAACCGCTGCAAAAAAATTTATTTCGTGTATGCGAAACTTTTAAACTGGAAGTACTGGATATTTGCAAATGTTGCTGTTTCATCTACATTCTCAACTTCATTTTTCCTGTAAATTTCAATGCTGATTGGTTAACCCCTTCGACGACAGAGTAGTGTCAATCCCTATAGCGTATTGACACCATATGGCGTCAATACCGTCGAAGGGGCTATTAAAGAATTCAAAAAGAATTTTGGAAACCAACATACGACATCATTTTTTCGTGTTTTTGACTACGCGCCATTTCGAAACCATAAGTACTAAACGTCTACAAACGTTACTACGCTATTTACATCCAAAACTTAATTTCTCATGTAAATTTCAACCCGAACCGATATGCGGTTAGTTTAGAATTTTGGATACAGCTATTTAACGTTAATTTTTCGGATCCTTGCGTATGCATCGTCTTGAAACCGTAAGTGCTGGATATCTCCAAATTTTACTAGACCACCAACATCCGGAACTTAATTCCTCGTGTGAATTTCAAGTCGATCAAGTCTGGATTTGACCAAGAGTCGACCGACCGCTCACACGTAAAAGAAGAGAGAACTAATGATTACTAGTTTGGTTATAACCGTTGCTATAGCAACGTGTCCCAGGTAACATAGAAAATGAACGACGGACAGCGTGGAATAGGACTGATTATTTAGAAGACAGTAACCATTATTGTTCCGAAGATAATTTTTATTAGGTTGGTTAATGACGAATACTTTGTTGCAAAGTGGGACTCACTGCTAATCAGACTAGGAACTACTACTGTTCTCTGTTCTCCGTGCGGACGCACGTCCCGTTTTTGTGATGACGATTGCATTAAACACCTAAATCTGGCTGCTCGATACTTAACGACTAAAAAATTCATACTAATAAGAAGAACAAATCGCTTTGTCAGGTGGTTGTCGAATATAATTTATTGCAATGAAAAATTAAAAATAATCCGCACATATCGAGCTGCTACGTTACACTACTACTGTGTCAGTGCAACTTGAGGTTTTACGTTACATAGTAATGTATTTTGTGTACGTATCTACGTATTAATATCTCAGAAAGTCATACGAAGAAGTTTGATAGACCGATCGAAGTAATTTTCATTCGAGGATAATCAGTATAATCATTAGCTTAATTACTGCAAGAGACCACATAGTCTTCTACAAGGAAGATATTGATTTACTATAGTAAGGACGGTACTACTATAACACTATACTTCAAAGTTTTAAGGACGACTCTGATGTTCTATTAGAATTTAGTTAAAACAAAAAAACTACAGTGCACTTTCTGACCTTCTGTAAAGGGCAATAAATGATATTGCTCGTAATTACGTGTTCAATCATACCATTCTCTAATAAAATAAATAATATAATTAGTACAATCTTTCATTTGCTTTTTCCATCAGATTTCGAGGTACGGTACCTATCATCAATTACTCTACATTACATATCTAATGAGATCACACTTGTCCACTGTCTCTTACATAAGCCAAATATTTCGGGATAGAGGATCCAAAGTTTGTAAACTAGTTCGTGCAATGGTAATTCAAACAATTATAGACTGTATACATTGGCCGAATAAAATTTGGCATACCATGATCGATTCCCTGTGATGATTTAAGTTATGTATGTATATGTAATATATATCATACTTTACATATTAATCGATTACTCTAAATTTGGCATTCGAGAAATTGTTAGGTTAGGTTAGGTTAGGTTAGGTAACGGTTCGAAGGTTTCAACGACACTTTGGTACCGCGACTGAGTCCGAAACTCGAGAAGCGTTGAAATTGATCGATAAGTCTCAACGTCATCAATAATGATGATCATAAACAGTTGATGTTTAATAAATAGACACACATGATTCCCTCAACTTTGTTTTCCTCTTCATATTAAAAATACGGACAATGAGAGTCTGTATCGTAGCTCGAATAGAAACGCAAAGCAGTGACTCAAAACAAAGGCACTTTTTTTATCCGTAATCAAAACGCATCTCGAGTTTCCAAATCGATAGTTCGAGGGTTGTAAAATATTTTAGTTTTTCAAAACGCCACCTTACACAGAAACGCGTAACTCAATATCAATGCATATCACATTCTCGTACGCAACGTAACGAAGTATTGAATATATCATTGATATATCTATAAATGGTCTGAAATATATTATAATATAGTAAACATATAATATACCACACGGTATCCATAACAAAATCAATCTCGAAAATATGCAGAAGTGTAACAGATTTTACAAAATCAATCGAGTTTCATATTATACAATCACGTAGGGTTATTTACAAACAAAATTTGTCTACATTTCAAAATTGATATTAGCAACATGAACACAGTAATGCTTTACAGTCCTTGCGCCGATACGACTGCACAAGTCCAGTTAACATTAAGAATGCATCGATCATGTTGATCAATCGATTTTTTTTCTATCCAAAACTTCTGGACACCGCGTAGAAAAATACGCATTTGATAATCTCCCGCGTATACACGTCAAATCACAGAGTGGACTAGAGGTTCACTGAAATCGGTTAACATTTGCTGTATTACAAATCTCATCAACATTCCTTACCCAAACATACAAATCATAATCGGGAAGTTAATTCCGCTCTACGTCGAAAAATAAAAAAATCTAAAAGTAATGTCTAATTGTAAAAGTCTGCACAATTTTCCAATTCTAATTGCATAATTCTAATGAACCATCAGTCAAACTGTATAATCTGGAATTAATAGTATTTCAGTCCGACTACAACAAGTCTGACGGCCCAAATGCAAATTCTTCATCCCTGACCGGATCACGAATTGATAATTAAACCTACGTCGCTCTTGATTATATTTATAACAAATAGCAGCCTGAACTTGGGATAAGTTTGAACCGAAAATGAGAATCGAGGACTTGAATACTCCTGCGCTTGTCCCTGGCCTCTCAATTTAAGAGGCCTGGGCACGATAAGAAACCGAATAGTCCTTATTGCAATACTCCAAAAGGAATTTCCCAAATCATCGAATTCGTCTTTAGAATTTTTTTTTTAGAGAGTAGTTTGACCCGAACTGACTAGATCCGTACTCTCCACGCGGGCCTGTCTAAGCCAATCCCTGAGATTTCGTGTTCTTTCCATCAAATTCGAAACTGTTCTTTCGACCGTGCCCACGCTGGTTGTGTAACCATTGTTTGGTCCGTATTGGGCTATGATGTTTTGCGTGGTTGTTGTTGGCGGATGAGTGCCAGTCAGCTGAGACAAAATGTTCGACTGGATATTTGGAGTCCCGAATGCTGTTAAAAAAAGATATAAATACTTGGATACTTCACTGACACAATACATTAAACTTTAGTATTAGCAGTAGCTTACAAGGTCGATAGTATAAAGTATTTTCAATGGCATGATTACAGATATTATTATAGGATGCTACCTTCGTTTTGCTCAAAGGATATTATGTATAAAATATTCATGTCAGAAATTTTATTCTGAGAATATTCCATAGGGGTACCAATAACGTAACAGGAACTTTAGCTCGAACATAGAAGCTGTGGCAGTTAAAGAATGTTTTGTCTTTGCAAGAAAATGCAGCTTTTATTACTGCTACTAGATAATTGTATATGTTGTTTCTTAAGCATTCGATTGTTCGTGAACGCGAATGAGTGAATCTTTTCTAATCGAAAGGTACAAGAAACTTTTGTTAAGAAGAAATTAACCTTGCACGTTATTTGGTTGCGGAGATATTGCTTGGTAAGGTAACCATCCAAGATCTGAATACATGAGTGTGGGTGGTGGAGGTATGTTGTTATCCTGACGTTTATTTAATACTCCCCAAATCTCACGTATTTCCGAATTCAGATTTTCCAGGCTCGCAATTATTTCAGTTGACTCTTGATAATGGTCCGGCTTATCTAATCGAATGAAAATGCGAATATTAACGATTTTATAAGACATCCCCTGCTATTATAAGAAATACAAACTCGTTTCTACATTTAAATGAATATGCAATTAATATTCTCAGCAGTAAAGAACTAATTACCTATAAAGGTATCTGTTGCCACATCGGTCGAACTGAATCCACTACTAGCACTCGACATATCACTCAAGGTCAACTCATCATTCTTCGTCGCCATAGAATCATTCTCATTCTTTTTAGCATTAGCCACTCTTTCCAAGGATTGCTCCAGATGTCTCAGGTGAATGACTTTCTCACCTAGAAGACTTCTCGTGCGGTGCAAGCTCACTTCCATGTCAGAGAGCTCGCGCTCCTCCTGGCAATAAATAAAAAAGACATTTTCAGTCAAGAGCGAGTGGCTTGTCTCGAGTTAACTGTTACGGTTTTTTTAATAATTTTAGCAAATCTTCTCGTAGAGCTCACAATATAACGTTAATTGCACAGATTTTCAAGAAGGGAATTGCTTCGGAGGCTTAGCGATTCCAAAAGAATGAGGCAGATGGATCTTAATTAGAACGTTTACCTGTACTATTTGCTCGAGAGTAGATCTCGCGCTTCGTTGTTTCCAGGCCCTCTGCCGACCCTGAAAAGCACTTCTCTGTTGTCTCAGTGCCTCTCGAGCTCTTCTCACGGAATCCCTTTCCACGTGGATTCGATGTCTGAAGAACTTCAGTTCCGCCGACGCGTTCGCCGGTGCTGAAAGCAGGGATCGCTTGAGCTTCCTTCGTTCCAACTTGATATGGATGCACTTGCGTGCTTTAGGGCTGTAGAAAAAGCTTTCGCTCGCATGGCTTTACGCGAAAAATGAAGAGAAGCGCGAGTCGATGCGTGGCGAAAACAAGATCAACCAAGAAATGGCTTAGGTTATGTTAGAAGCAACAAAAAAGAGGCGAGAGACTTACGAAAGGTGGAAGAAGAAAGTCGTTAACCAAAGTAAATAGTATACAGTCCTAAAATAGTAAAAAGACATTTCAAAACGATGATCGTGACGTTTATCGAGCATGCCTCCAAAATTGGGAGGATTTTTGAAAAAATGGCGAGTGGCACAAGGAGAATCCTCTACGAGAAGAAGCACAATAGAGAATTATTTAGGATAGTGTAAGGTCGTAGATCGCCGTAAGGAAAATTTTAATATGCATGATATAGTTTCTTGATAGTTTCAAAAAATTACCTTTATCTTGGAAGGGATATCTAAGTGTATAGGCCGTGTCGTTACTCGGTAACTGATCTCCAAGATCCTCCAGTTTCTCCAATTGTTTCCTAATATTCTCCACAGGATTCTCAAGGTTGTTGTTAAGTTTCGAAGGACTGGCCGCCTTTTTCGTGAAGATCTTCTTCTTCTTCAAGAGATTTGAATTAGTCTCGCTGGCCGTTGTGGTGTCATCCGACTCGAACTTCTGCGCGCTCTTCATGTAAGTAATGGGCTTTTGGAAATCGAGGGATTTGGGACCGTCCGAATCGTCCGCGCCACTCATATTCTGGTTCGGGCCTTCCGCGGGCTTCGAGTTTGAGATCGAGTACGTTTTTTTGAGCGGGGCTCTGAAGGAACGAGTTAAGGCCTATAGCCAGACATTAGGGCGAATCACATGGGAATGATAGAGTACATTTACGGTTCATAACTTATCATCCATAGCTACAAGAAGTAATAGTGATATATATATATATATGTATTAATATATATATATATATGTATTAATGGATGAATTTGATTGACCGTGAAAGTACTATGGTTTATTGAAAATGGCGGTGCAAAGATTTTATTTATAAATGCCTACAGTCGATACAATGACGAAGAGCATGCTGTGTATTCATGAGCCCCTGATCGTAAAAAAAAAAAGAAATGGGTAAAAGGAAACTCACTTTTGATCAGATGATTCTGTTCTATCAGTTCTGGTCCTTGCTGATGTGGACTTTTCCGTTTCTGATGCTGTCGTGTTACCCTCCTTCTTCTTATTTCTTCGTTCTACTGCGAGTCTCACGTCATTCTTCAATTTCAGGTACTTCTCTTTGAGCGTCTTATATTTATCTTCCAGCAATCGTTTTTCACAGCGAATCTTTTCAAAATCAACACTTTCTTGACGCGAGATGCGCTCATTCTGCTTCTTGGCCTCTTTTTCGACGTCGTGCGAAAAATCCGCCCTAATATCTTTCAACCGCTGCTTATAACCTTTCCTGGCGAGACTCTCCTGAAAGTATAATGCTGAATGAATCTCTGTTTATGTCAAACATGAATTATTCTTCAAAGTAGATCTAACCACTGAATATACTCACGTCCATTCTGAAATCCTTAAGCATTTCTGCTAGACACTTCTCGTGATCTTCTCTGATCTTGGCAATCTTTTCTCTTTGTTGCATTCTTAAGTTCGCTCTTAGGTCATCGTATTCCTTTTCCAATTCCTTCTTCAACGCCTCGATTTTCTCTGTATGCTGCTTATTTAATTCGAATTGAGTGAGTTTTGCAAGTTTCTCTTCGCCCAATGATCTCTCGTACTCGGTCTCCAATTTTTCGATCTCTACCTTCCTTAGTTCTAATAATTCTTGCCGCTTTTGGTCCAATTCAGTCTTCAAGTTTGACAGGATATCCTGTTTCTCTTTTTCGTAACAAACCTCCAACTCCGCTTTGACTTTGCTCAAATTATCTAATCTAACCCGGTCCATCTCACTTATCAATTTTTCAACTTCCTCCTTCTCTCTTTCAATCATATCCTCTCTAAGATCCTCCAATTTAATTTTTATGTTCTCTTCCAAGAGCTGCTTCTGCTCGAGAAACTTTTCTTCTAACTCCTTCTTAGTTTGTCTCAATTGCACCGTGAATTCTTTCCTCAAAGGTTCAATCTCTTTATCATGTTCTGTAATCGCTATTGCTTTCAAGTCTTCGATGCTATTTGAGTCTTCCATCTTTAACTTCGATTTTCGTTCATGCTTGGCCACCTCGAGGTCGTGCCTGATCTTCATCAAATGATATATTTTCTCTTTCTCCCGCTGCGTTTCACTCTCCATTCTACGATCCGACATCTTCATATTTTCCAACATAATCTCTTTACTTTTACGAATATCGTCCAATTTTAGCGACCTTATGCTATTACTACTCCTGGCCGTACTGTCGGTCTCACTTTTTGATGCAAGATCAATATTCTTCACATTCTCGAATTTCGTAGAAACAAAATCGTTCTCGACATCGTTAACTGCACTTTTCGTGACTTGTTGAAAGTGGTCGTTTTCCGAGACATTTTGAACAACGAATCTTCTGCCCACGACCTTAGATTGTTTCGGCACCTCGTTAACACCCTCCATGAAACTATCCTTATTCGGACTGTCCAAATCCTTATTCCCATTTTCCTTATTGTTGGTACTAGTTTCGGAATCAAAATCGTGTGTATTCTGTCTCTGGAGTATTGATGGATATTCGCTATTTTGTTTGTGAGTAACGACGGCCGATATATGAACATTCTGCTCTTCGGATTCAGATTCCCAATCATCATCCGATCCGGAGTACGTGAACTTAATATCGACTTCTTTTTCCAAATCGAATCGAACGCTCTTCCTCTCCTCGTCAATGTGTCTGTCGTCTATGAGAATAAATCAAAACCCAATAAAAACGAAAACTTCTAGCTACAGTATCCCTTCTGTCTACATCGTCCATCCATATATGAACAACTAGTATAAATGTGTTGAGCACTTATGAAAAAGGGTGTAAAAGGGACAAGCGTCGCGCAACTCACCGTCCTCCGATGGCTTCTCTCGCAAGATCGATTTTGGCCTATCCCCAACGGCGTTACTGAACTCGGTCACGCCTGCAAGGATCTGAAGATTCTCTAATGAGGTAGCATCCTCGGATGGTTTCTCGCGTAGAATTGATTTCGGCTTGTCACGCGTCACGTTTCCCGTATCGTCAGATTTTCGAAACACTTGAAAATCCTCGAGTAAGACACTCTCCTGACTTGGAGTCGTATCCCTGCTCCTGTTGCTCTTCAGGAACATGGAACCACCACCGCTGAGGGTGAGTTCCCTCTGCTGGCCAAGTTGTCTTGGATGTTTCTCCTTGTCGAATCTCTCCTGCGGTTTCTCGGCTTTCATCAAGGAAGCGACGCTCAGTTTGTCGATATCAATGATGTTCTCCTCGGAGCTGAATCTACTGGATAGCTGTTCCCAGTCCTTCTCGTATCGTGGACTCAGGGACTCGGATCTTTTGAGTACCTCCTTGAGATCAAGTTCCTTCCTCGGAAACTCCTGCCTCGGGGCGTCCAAGAGCTTTGGACTCTCGTAAAACTTCGGATCTTGAAATCTGAGATTTGTATAATCTCTCGAAGCTCTGTCGGTGCTGATACTACTGACATTTTCCGACCTCGACTCGCTTTCTTTGCGGGACTGATGTTTCTCGAAGATGGGATCCTTCTTGCGTATAGCTTGTCCGTCGACCTTGGATTTTCGCAGTGGTACCAGCTTCGACGGAATCTTCGTGGTTGGTAAGGAAGTCTTCACGGACTCTTTTGGCAGGGTTGCTTCCTCGTGAGACTCCAAGTCCTTGGCTGTTGTCTTCGAATCTTCTTCTGCGAGTAAACAATTTTTCGTTGTACTTTTATTATTTTTTAAGTCAGGAAGAAATATGGTGCGGAAATTCATTAAAGCCGAATGGCAAAAATGCATTG
This sequence comes from Pachycephus smyrnensis, assembly GCA_030142225.1. NCBI lineage: Eukaryota > Metazoa > Arthropoda > Insecta > Hymenoptera > Cephidae > Pachycephus > Pachycephus smyrnensis. Next base: position 387,584 of record JARQST010000015.1, on the reverse strand, counting down.
GGATATAGAGAACGTCTCTTTTATTTCAGTCGCATTACTTTCCTGCAATATGTAATCCGTGCTTTAAAACATTCTCTTATCTTTTTCACATTGTTTACAGTTCATCTCAATTCTAAGAATCGTTCCGTCTGACTAAAGATAATGTTATTGGAGTGAAAGTAAAATTCCTATACATTAAGTCCGGATAAAGCCAGAAAATAGTTTTCTCTTTTGAATTCATTTGAACTATTTCAATCCATTTATCATAAGTCTATATTAAACGAGACGAGTACAAAAGAATAAAAGGATGTACTCACTCGATTCACTGATTAATTTAGTTACCTGTACGACGATTGTCTTATCTAATCAAGATTTGTTAAATGAATCATTGACTTCAATTCAATCATCTTAAAATCATGATGAAACGTTAGCTTTAATATCTCATAAACTAGATCTAAAGTACATAGGATGACTAGTAGCGCCTTGTTCACTAGTGACCTTGAAACACGTACCAACACTCATCTGCCGATTACCCAGCCTGGCTTGTTCCACCAGAGCCTTGTACACAGCATCGAGGGGATGTTCCCAGGTGGTAGTTCCCGTAGAAGCCTGATAATAATACCATGCTCCGGTGGCCTCGTGGAAGCAGGGTGACCATCCCTTTGGTAAAGCGGCCATGAGACCCTCCCGGGCCAGATCCAGAAGGTGTGGTTCGGCATCCGGGTCAATTCCCAGGCGTTTGGCATAGTCTACAACCTCTACAACACGCACGCACGATTATCATAAATTCATAATATCAAAGAAATAATGCCCAACCAAGAAACTCCGCTTCCTTGAATGACAATTTTTTACGGAAAACCTTATGAAATTTTATTTTCATAAAAGCGAAAAAGCAAACTACGCAGTATCTTCAGCTTTCTCGACTGCGCAGTCAAGCGGAAAGGTTTCCGCTTTTACACAACTAATCGAAACCATAATAAGCGCATTGAAGTCTACATAAAATTGATGTCGAAAAGAATAGTGAACCGTGTTATCTACCGCGTGGCAAACTGTCGTAAATAATGTAAAACGGTCGAAAGAACGTGAGTTCAACGTTGAAAGGGGTTGATTAAAAATTCCATCAAGGCTGCTTTGACAGGTGAGCCGGCATATGGGGGTGAGCCCCTACGCCAGCTGTCCCTGACTGCTAAAGTTTCAACCAATACCATCGACGAAGTAAAGACATGTCCTATCGTATTACCGAAGAATAAGCTATCTTCGAAAAGGGTTTAAACCCCTGTTTTACGTGCGTTTGTAGAGAAAAGATGTATCTTGTGTTTTTTACGTAATAATAATATATGAGACAGGCAAGAGGAAGTCGCGTGCCTCGACAGTTGAACGACGAGACTCTGCGAGGCTGACGACAAAATTTTAGCCGCACTGCGGACTCTATTGATTTTCCTTGCGATGCTAGGCCGGACGCACGGTGCTCGTGGCAGCTCCGGTGTAAATAAACAACAAAAACGTTCGAATCATGCGTATTGCTCTTTACGAACGATTAGCCATTTAATAGTTCGATTTTACATTGCTTGCTAAACAAAATTACGAGATGATCTCCATGATTATAGACTATGCTATTGTAACGCGGCTGCTCGAATACGATACTTCGATGAATGATATCAAATGCTTTTTTTTAATATTTTCATGTAAAATTAAATTAAAAATAGTTACAAAATTATGTACTTGGATAATTTATTAAGGATTAAACATACCGCTCGAAACATTATTGCGTAATATAACTTTGCTGCTGTTAATTTTTTAATGGATTCATATATAGATATAGTAGTAGATTGTTTTTCAAATCAATTTTACAGCGGACATTCAGTATAGATAAACAATGTGTCGGCACAATGATAATAACAACGATGATAGTAACGGTATTCTATTTTTAGTATGTTAAGCACTGACTTGATTATCGCGAAGCATATCCCGGTTTCTTTTGTCCACGAATTATCCATGATATTTCATGTGAAAAAAGGGTAATTATCCGACAGTAAAGTGAAGGGTACTGGTGTATTGAAAAAATCAAATTTTCTACAAATTTATTAATGTATATTTCAGCTGGAAATTGCACGTGCTCCTAGTCAGGGACAGTACAAGTGATCGTCACAATCTGATTAGATAACATGTCGACATTGGAATGGGACACATAAGGTTACAAATTATGGGCTTATGTATACGTGAATATATGTACCTTCGTTTGAGGGATGGGAAGCTTCATCGAAAACCTCTCGACACACGATGGTAGCTGCACTGTCCTGAGAAATACTCATTTTTGATTACGGTTACATAACGACTTGAATTTCGTGGCGATAATACCGCGGAAAATGCACAGAAAATTCACGGGACTCTGACATTTTCACGGATGCGCGAACCGAACCGTGCGACGGTCAATGTTAAATTCAACTTGAATGCAGGGAGAGAGGAACTGGTCGTTAACAGCGCCCCTTATCGTTTTGAAGTGTTTGGAACTCTTTAGGGGTTGATAACCGCTGTTTGATAAGAGAAACATTGTTCTGTCGATAATTGGGAACTCTTGTGGCAAAACGCTATGCACCGTGATGAATTTGTTGATAAGAATGTTTCCGTATCTAGTGAGAATTCTGTTAGAATTCTATTTTATCTTTTGTCGTTAAACGTGGGACGGTTAGAACAATAGTCGATAAAGAAGGGCACTTTGATGGTCGTTTACAGTTAGTTGTTGCAGGAATGTAACACCAGATGGAGACACGTAATTGACTTGAATGGGAACCTTACGTGGTTGTTTTTTTTTTTTTTTTCATAAATACCGATAATATAATAGTACTTTACGATACTAGTGCGAAAATTTTTGTTCTGACGAGTGTGAGTTGCAGCACGAGCCGAAGGCGAGTTTTGCAATCACACGAGTTTAGAATAGGTTTTTCGCACGAGTATCGTACAAAATTTTATTTCACAACGTGCGAAAACGTAATTGTACGCACGCGAAGCGTGCGTAAAACTGCATTTCTCGCACGGAGTGAAATAAAGTTATATAAAATAATGTAAAAATAATTGTGGAAAGTATACCGATTACAGATTATCATATGTTTTACTACAGTGTAACATAAGTACTTTTAATATTGTAGATTTAGTACGTGTTCAACAACGGATAATTAAAATGTGACATGTAAAGCGTAATAGCTGATGCACGAATCGGGCAATGCTTTTTTCCTCTTATTCACGCTGCCATAAGTTTTATGTTCAGCGGAACCCCTTTTTATGCCGGTAATAATAATATAATAATAATAATCGGTATTTATCGATTGGGATATTTAAATTTCACTCCAGAGAAATGGTAGCTTCGTTATATGACGTTCAGGTTAACGATTTCAAAAGTTATTGCGAGATTCGGACATAAAAATTAAATCATAATGGTATCCCTCTTCAAGATATTTTTAAGAACGGTTTGTACGGTGGATCCTGTAATATATTGAAAAAAATGTATTCCTCGTTAAAAATGTTGTAAATCGCGATTCCCTCGAAAAAACCCGTAAGATGGAACAATATCTGACATTTCGGGAAAAATAAATTACTTCGACGAGCCGATAAGCGAGAGCGAGGTAATGGCGCGCTCACCTTGTTATTTTCCTTGGTGAATACCTCGCTAAATCTCCATGCAATCAAAATTCCTACTTCCGTTTTACAAGAGATCGTTATTCTATTACCTATAGAAAATTCATTCCATACACGCGAAGTTAACGACGGATATTTATTTCTCGAGCAGAGAAAACATACAGATTTTGCACATTCTGCCAAGTAATCGAAATAATTATTACCATCGCATAAATCTGAATTATTGTCTTTCTGAAATTAAGTGAAAAAAATAATCATCGATATCGTCAAAAAATCCCGAATGTTGGAGATAAACGAATGTATGTTTTTAAATATTCTGCGAAGTTACAAATTGTACGAAGACAAAATATGCTATAAAATAATCCCACGATCCTTTCATTTGAGAGTATTCGAGAAAATCCGTTACGTGACGACCATAGAAAGGACGGACCGCTAAAATCGTTTATACTATTTAGGAGAATTCTATTGGTCGTTAGGCTCTTGCCTTGAAGCAGGGGAAGCCCTAATCTGACCTAACGACGTAACAAGGTTACCTTGTTAAATAAATGTCGCTTGTCGAGGGGTGGTAACGGCAGTACGGCGAATCCACGAAACCCAACCCCTAAAAAGTGGGCCAACGTTCGCACGATTCAAAATGGTGGATGTCGACCACGGGGGATGCGTAGGAAAAAAAAGAGATTCTTCAAATATGCGGAACTGGACGAGTTTACGCTTCGAGTGCAAAAGATTCTAGAGAGTGAAGTGTATATTTTACAAGTTTTATCGCAAAATATTCGCGCATTCTGATGCGAGGCAAATATCTAAAAAAAAATCGAATAAAACATTTTTCTGCGACATTTCTACAAAATGGATTCTCAATAATTATTAGTTCACGATTACTGTTGATCAAAGAGAAAATATGCATTCTAAAAAGACCAAGTCATGGAATACTTGTTGGACGATACTGAACACTTCACTGTTCTGTACAAAAATGTCAATAATATCTCTTGTATAAGAGATTTTATTTACAAAAATTGTTCTGCTTTAAATAAAAAAAAAAGTGTTTCTGAAGTAGAGGAAATACGTTCGTCAAGATCTGCTGACACGCTAAATTGTCTCCAGTCATCTACTCTTTCGTGTGAGATATGTATTTATAACGCGATAATTATCAGCTGAATGTGAAAGTCTTTGTCAATTATAGAACAACGAAGAAGAAAGACGTTAGAACGAAAAAAAAGAACTAACGAACATATGGAAAGTCCTTATTGGAATTTATACAAAGGCGAAGGCCTAAAAGTACCGACGAAAAACGCCATTGCGACGGTAAATTTTTACGACGAGATCTCCCGTCCTTTCTATCTATTCTGACATAATGAAATTTCACTAAAAGTTTTTCGTTCTATCAAATTTTATAGAAATTATTAAAGCGCATGATATTTTCTAATAGATATAGAATTCAGAGCGCCATTCAAATCCTTTCGTAACGATCACCAGAAAATACATGTTATTCTTTTTCGATAAACCTTGCTCACAAGGAGTATTTTGTAAAATTTTCTAATGTATGTAGGAATGCATGTAATATAAGAAAATACGACGTTTTTGCAGTTGTTATTGTCATTGTTAAATAATTAACTAAATATTCTGCTTCGAGAGGCCGTTTTTTGTCTATATGGCAATAAAAAAAGCGTTAGGAAATTCAAAGGTGTCGCTGTCATACGCTTCTTCTACGCTATTTCCTATTAGCAGAAAATAACTGTCTTTCTCTCACGATATTCATCCAAAAACGTATCTCGTCGGACATCTTGAGAACCGTGACGAGAACATCCTCGGCTTCACACTTCCCAATATAACGCAATTTGTTCCTAGTGAAGATTCTAATCAGCATGGACAGCCTAACAGCATTTAACAGATGTCCATTTCTCACGCTAACGACAATTGAGATTTTGATCTACATCCCTCGTTTGGCTTGTGGCTTGATCGTACCTTGATAAAAATAGGTTTACGTTTGCCTGAAACTTTAATACATGGTAACACTTAGATAATAGGGGGGGTTTGATCATTGATCAACAGGGTACACTCAAAAAACTAACTGTTAAAGAAGGGTGCAAGAACTCACGAGCCCCCACCTCGATCCAAAAGCAAAACATGACTTTCTGAAATACGTTAGCAAAAATACACAAAACAATAAGCAGAAAAAAATTTTCAAGTTCGACAAGTGTTACAATAAATAAAACGTACTTCCCCCCCCCCCCCCCCCAAAAAACAGAAATAAGAATGTTTTATGATGACAGATCGCAAGAATCAGAAGATCGATCGCGTCTGTTTACTTTCGCAATTGTTTCGTGAGTCATCTATGGAAAGATAAAGTCGTTTGAAAAGGATACGCGAAAAATAATAAAAAAAATAGACAAAGGAATAAGTCGAGTCAGTGATCATGAACTCCTCGTACCAGCGTCGGCTCGAGTGTCGTCTAAACGTTCCAGTGCTTTTTTTTTTATTGCCGCAGAGTCTAATGCTACCTGGAGGCTACGGGGAGCGTAAAGAGATTATGGAACTAAAAATTCACAGAGAAACAATCCACAAGGAACGGGAAAATAATTGCAAGTTCCGCGGGGTAGCCAAAAGAGCTTCGAGCGCGTTTTCCTGAGCGGGAGAGAGAGCGAGTGACGCTGCTGAGCGAGCGAGCGAGAGAGACGTGGAGATCCAATTAAAAATATTACACATTACCCGCCACATGCTAAAATGTATTTACTGTTTAAAAGCGAGAGACAGGGTGCCTACTCGTGCATACCAACATATACGTACGTATGTATTTGTATATTATGTACTTACTTATAACACCCAAGCACCTCGCTTCTCCATTCAATGCAGCACCTAGACTCGAAAATTAATTGGTCAATGCGTAATTGATCCATCGTAATTATCTGCGCTCACTCGAGATTCTGCTTCACAATACCGACTCACCCCGCTCCTTAATGGGAATTTATAATTCTGTCTTACCCCATTGCCGAGTCTTAGCATCCGATAGATCACTTCGCCATTACCGGTTTCCGACAAGTAGCAGTGTCGCTCTTTCGAAATTCACCTTCTCTTTCGCGCCTCAGCCATCACTTGTTTTTTTTACCATTCCTTCTTTGCTCAAGTGATTAGATTAAATAGTTGGTGGGTTTTTTTTGACACGTCACTCATTAAGTTACTCGTTGAGTGGTCCATGTGAATTGATAACGGTATTTGGTATATCCAGCTAACTTGGTTCGTTTGATTATTTTTTTGGTCCGTCAAAATTGTTCAATGCTAGGCGATATGATGAAAAAACGTTAGAACACGAAACTCAACTTTTTGTCTAATTCTATGTCGATACAGAAGGAGGCGAAAGACTTCCTTGACATGGAGGAAGTTCATAGTGACGTTGAACAGAAGCGGAGGTCCCAGAAATAGAATACCTGCCAAGAAAATACAAGACAGGGCTGAGCAGATCGATGCCTGGTACCGATATTGAAGGTGACATGTTTTGAAACACACCCCTTTCATGCCCATTTTTGATTTCTATGAGTGTATTTACGTCGCGGTTTCTTCCCACGTGCTGTTGCTGCGGATACGTGTCATGTTACGGCCTTTCTTTTCACTCGCCTCAGGACCGGAAGAAATTTTGACCAAGAAATCCGAACTTCGGATCGAGGATTCTGATTGCGGAAGATCTTCATTATCGATTAAATTATATAAAAATCAAAAGGCTGAGAGTACTATTTCCAGAGTAGTACTGTTATCTGTTAGGCTGCATTCACAGTAAGAATATTTCTAAAGCTAAAAATTTGAACTATAAATTGCTGCATTTTACTTCTTTATTTTTATAGGCATTAGCGTTTTTCTCGTTGGCATTATGTAAATATTATTAAGAAATTTTCAGGGTGACCATTTCGAGAAATTTAGTCAGACCGCAGTAAATGTGCATTTTTTGAAAGAGTTTCAAGTTGTTAGAATAGTTTCCGACGGAAAGATATTTATGGCAAGACTGAAATGATTTTTCGGTTGAAAAATATTTCAGCGTATACGTGAAGAAAGTGGTAATGAGAACTTAATAAATAGAAGAAAAAATATTCAAGTACCATTAAAAACTAATAAGGATTTAAGTTTTGATATATTAGACGTGAATTATTAGGCTCGATAAAGATGGCTGAAGAAATTAGATATAGTCCATTTAAATTTTCATGCCTCCCTAAAATGGCATTATATATCCTGCCAGGTATGGTTGAATAAGTTAATTAGAACAGGTAGGGCTTTCAGTTTAGCCAAAACAAAGAAGCGTACTGTCAAACCGAACCAAAATAAAAACCATTCAAAACTCGAGTAGTGGGCTGACACCCACACTTTATTTGTTTAACAAAGAAACTCATTCTATTCGCAGTTTTTTAATCTTAGCTGACTCCCCCACTCGTTCTTCCTTAGATTTATTGTAACTTCTCGTATTTTCAAATTTGACAATAACCTAGAACAACATTTTGGACAGCAATTCAACATTTTTAAAAGTAGAAATATACATCCTCAACATTGATAACAAGTGCCGACGTTTCTATTGAAACTGAGTGAAATTCAAAATCAACATGAGAAAAGTTCCACGCTATTTCTGGTATTCCAGAGAATTCCATGGCGGACGCCATTTTTATAAAAGGTAAAGTGGTCTGCGTGGTAGCGGCTTAAAGATACTCCTTTTTGCACTAATTGAAAAAGAGCGATATTACAACAAACAATATGCTAGAACATCAAAGAGATCTTTTCGACGGTCGGAGATCTCTGTCATCCAGGAAACGAGATAATAAACTATACTCCGTTTCTTACGAGATAGCTTGCCGCCATGACAGCAGAGGAGAGCGCATTCGTCAAAAATGACTTTCTTGCATTTTCAAGACGCATTTCGATTTTAAATTCAAAATTTTCAATATTACAACCGTCAAGATATCGCATTGAACAAAATATTGTTAAAACATCGAAAAACCTTTTCAGGTTACCTCAGTGTCTATTTATAAACTAATTTTAACAAATAAATTCAGAAAAATAACAATTCAACAATTCGTAATTAGTTACGGCCAAAATCATTGGAACACGTTTATTATATTAGCGAATTAGTTAGTAAACATATATTTACTTATATTGTTACCCAAACTGATGACATAAACAATCATAATAATTTTCTTTGCCACATAACCTCCAGTATACTTTGTGTGAAAAAAGTCTGTTACATTTTCAATTTCTTAGGCTGCAACCTAACGAACGTACGAATTATTCCTTAAAATTCAAAAGTTAACTAGCAACTGACAAAGAAGTCATGACGAATCTTGCTGATGGTTCTCGAAAAAATTTCGTCTCAAAAGCACAAATATAAGAAAAGACGATGTACAAAAAGTACGAAAGGGAGGGTAGCAGGCAAAAAAGTGAAAGGAAGCATAGGAAGTGGAAGAGGAGAAAGAAGGAGAGACACGTGGATAAGTTGATGGAAGTTTGCTGGATGGGTAGCAGAAAGGTGGTTGATGGGTCAGGGATCGCCGTCTCCTCCTGAACGGGGTGTAAATCCCTGAATGCAGCAGTCCCTCACTGGGCGAGCGGCGGTGGGGTGGCGGAAGGCGGAATGAGGGGAGTTGCGGCGTCGCAGGGAATGTAATCGGGGGTGAAAGAAGAAGAGGAAAAAAGAAAGAGAAAGAGAGAGGGACGTCGTTGCATGGCAGTGGAGGGTAGCATGGACTGGATAAGGGATGCAACAGGGTGGGGGAGGGGGGCGGTGAGGGGAGGAGGGGAATACTTCGCACTTCCATCCGTGTGTTTCGACGTGTCGCTGCATACATTATCTCCCCGCGGGCATCCATGCACAGGCAAGCACAGAAAAATGCGCGATATAAAAGGAAAAATTTTTCTTTGCCCTCTGATTGGCGGTTGCCGTGGCAACACCCAGCCTCGCCTCTAATTATTTCCAGACACTGAGAATCGAACGAGCTCCACCGGTGGAATAGCTCAGCACACATTTTTCCGTCCTGAGACGATTATTGTGATAGCTAGGATTTGAAGAGATGAGAGAGGAAACACAAGCGTCAAGCCATTCGAGGAGAATCGGCAGGCATTGATTGGACCGATTGGAAATAGCCGATCGCAAATCCTCCCCTACGCAAAATCCACCAGCCGGCCATCAAGCAGCAATTAAATCCTAGGACAGGCATACAAAGCGGCATCAGTCATCGAGCCAATGAGCATTTGGTATGGTGTCGTAACGTCGAAAGAAGCGATACTCGTCAAAATTCAATTGGAGAAATTTCGCGGGAATTTTGAAACAACGGATGCGAACTACGCACAAGTTTTAGGAGATATAAGTATCATTGGTATCAAATCTTTGATTTGAATAAAAACAATCACGAGTGAATAGTGGTTAAAGATTTGCTTCTAGTAATTGACTGCTAACGTAATATAGGTTTCTGTGTGCCTGTAATGTGTACCTGTACTGTGTACCTCCTCGTGTTACTGCATGTAAATGCATCAAGAAAGGAAGAAGAAACTGGATGCACATGGAAACTGGAGATATTCATACCGTATCCGTGTAATACCTCCTTTAGAGTTTAAGCCTTAACAAAACTGCGGGTGGGTGCCGACACTTTGCGTAAAACTCTGAAAGAAAATGGAGCGCAACAATGGGAGCCATAATAATAGCCATTTTCTACGTTTTACAACGCAAGTACACCCACTGTATTAACGGGAATGTTGGTTGGTACGTACTAGGTAATTTCTCTCGCGTTACTCTGAACACATTGTTCAAAGACTAACTGAATTTTCCAAGTCCCCGTACCGGCAGTGGCTTTTTATACGAAAATAAGGGAAACACGAGTGTTCGTGTTTAACATTGTCCAAGGGGATCCACTACTGTACGACGTTGAATGGTGGTACGTGCACCTTAACGATAGACGCTAAAATGCTAAATTCATAACGCTACGGTGATTAAAGCTTTGACGACAACGACTACGACAACCATACACAACAATGAGAATCGCAAAGACAGGGTGTGAAATTTGGATTTGATCATTTTGAAAATACATTTACTTTATTTCATTGCACTTCCAATGTCCTCTTTTTTAATCTCTTTCTAACGCACCCCATCCTTGATATTTTTCCAAGTAAAAATCGATACACTCTGCTCGGCAAGTCCGATTCTCAATATCACGTGCTCATTTGGAACGCGTACAGTGCGAATGTTTCTTGAGAACGCATGATATTAATGTTATGTCCGCCATTCTGGAAGCGTGACAGAACTGTTTTATGCCTCTGCTCGAGGGCCGGCGAGTGTTATAATACGAATGGCTACGGGAATGCCAAGCTGGAAAACGCTGAATGTTGAATATCCGCTAAGAGAGGAGTAGTACAAACGTTCAAACGACTGCGACATGAAAAATCGTTTGTCACCCATTTGTCCCTTTACACAAAGAACACGATGGGTACCTATTTGATGTACTATGACGACTTCATTCACCCGCATTTAAAAGACATCCCCAGTTGTTCGCACCACGTGAAAAAACATGTTGCCGTCCGAATCGGTCATCAAAAAGGTCCCGTTCGAATTTCAAAATATCCCACAAACACGAGCGGAGAGAAGCCAGCCAAATGAAAGACGAGTGAGCGACGTGAAAAGATGCCTTGACAAGTCCCAGCCGTAGTTCTTTCTCGCGACGAGGGCTCCTCATATTTCAAAACTCCGATTCTTTGCCAAATTAGCTTGGACATTAGAGAATAGTTCCGATCGCTCGGAACGTCTGTATTGTTTACGCAAGCCGCCATAATAGAGAATTGTGTCACGCACTTTTCAATAGCGTGTAAATACTTCACGATGGAAAAATGTACCGGGGTCTAGATTTCGCATGAATTTTACAGTGTCCATTTACGATTCTTTAAAATAGGTGCTCTTTTGTACTGCTGCTTTGTATCTCGAACGAAATTTTATAGTTTTACGTGTAAAAAAAAATTGATATCCGATATTACACGAGGGTCTATATATTTAATTTCCAAAGACACGATTACTTGTCACTTTGATTGCAAGAAGAGAAGTTGGTTATTAATTGCAAGTAAGGAAAGTCTGTGGAAGAGTGCATAGAGAAATTCTTATAATAAATTGCGGGACGATGTAATTACTAAATAGAAGTATTAAACAAATAGAATGAACTCTAATGAGAATCTTTCTGGAATAAAATTACGTTCTTGTACTGCCAGGGCCGCCGCTACGGACGTTGATGAAGAGTATGAGATGTATAGTTGCAACTCTATAGGCACGCAATGGAGCATGAACCGTGAAGTTCCAATGAAATTTAAAGTACCTAACTATTGCGATATTGAATTTCAGAGGTAGAAGTTGCGGTGATGAAAATGCGACGTAGCGTGCGACGTCGCGCGGCGTCGTGTAGAGAAAATTGAAAAATTGGTTTTCATCGGCTGACACCGTTAGAAGGATCGGGGCTACTTTAAATCTAGCGAAGAAAATTTTCTTCATATTCTCATCAAAGTGGAATGGCGGTATAGTATTTATAGAAATTTTCATTCACGGTTACTGATAATTGTTAATGTCTAATTGATTTATCTGAACGCGTTATTTATAATATTTACGTTCTCATGTTTTTGGACTGCAACTTCAATTACAATCGGTTTCAAGTGTTCACGATACTATTGTGTTGGGTCATTCTCTTTATTGTAATCGTGTATTCAAAGTTTTCCGACCCAAGTACTTTTTACATTTGTACTACTGTTATTTATAAAAATATTGTTTTGTTTAGCACTGTGAACACTGCAACGATGTCTCACATTTATTGATTTTACAATGGATTATGTTCTATAATATACATTATTTCATGTGTTGCCTTCAGACACAAATTCTTATTATTGATATAAATTAAGAAAAAGATATTATATTTCTTTAAACTATTTGCGAATTATTGCATTGATACGAATATATTTAAATAAGTAATTTTTGATGAAATTATAGAGAAGAAATTCAGTAAAAATTTTAATCTGTACAAGCAGTTTATTCGTCACAGTTCGCTATGTTTAATCGTAGGAAACGTTTGAAAAGAAAAAAAGTGTAGCAACTCGATTGTACGGAGTTTGCAATAAAAACAATTTGTTCATACTCCGTTGTAATATTTTTTAATAATTTTCAACCGTGAATTATCAATAAAGCTGCAAACGAATTATCCAATATTTCCAATTGCTTCTCTTTACTAACGGGTTTATTGAACGATCGAACACCAATAAATGCAAAAAAATCATGTAATTTTATTTTTTTATTTACGAAAATAGACATTTTCTTCGTTTCACAGATTGCAAGTTTATTTTTCCTTAAGAACAGTTAGAATTCCATCATAATGAAAAAAAAATTCCACAAGTGTGCCTACACTGAAAATGAATTGTTGTAACAGTTTCACGATGATTTTACCAATTTTCGTAAAAAATTAAATGAGTTATTCCTTTTTTTCCTGGATTCGTTTGAAAAGTTGAGGCCTACGCGCCGACGGCCGCCGTGAACTGAAGTTACCGTCGCGTGGTGACAATCTTTCTGTAAAAACTTCTTTCTTATAACCAATAATTTATCGCGATTTTGCAAATAAATCATCGTCACAATTTCTCATACAATTAGCCTCCACGATTATTAATTTTTTGATTTAATGGAAATCGTCAATCTAAAACGTTGTATATATTCGGAAAAAATATCCCAGAAAATGTAATCCTATATGGAATAAAAGGAAGTATATTTATCTTTTTTGTTTAATTGTCCATCTCAAATATGTAAACGCCTTGCATTAAATGTGCAATTGTAAATACATTGTATTCATTACTCCACAGAATTCACGTTGTACTTCCAAGCCTTCAACTACCTTCTTATTCAAATTTCCATTGTTGACACAGCGTGAGCATGCGCTGATCCGTGTACACAGATGTCTACTTTATGAAGATTGTTTCGTCTACCAAGTCTCTGCATTCTCATCATATCAAAACAAGTAACATTTTACTAATAATATAAAAATATTGTAAGAATCTTCCCTCTAATGATCATATTTTACGATACTCCAAAATTCACGAAAGACTTTCGTGACATTATGAAACAATTGCAATAAGTTTGCATTTTTACAACAACTAAGAATGTAGGTATACATCACATAAACTCTCTACGTAAGAAACAATTAGTTTCACCACGTGAATATACAAATTAAATGAAACATTCGAAAATTCATAGTGTAATTATAATAATTAAAATCGATTTTGATGAGCAAGATATTTCTCTAGAAAAAAAGAATTATGAAATATTTCCCTTTTGATTTTTGCAATAATGCATTAAAATATGTCAGTACTGTACAGCCCTGTATAAGACTCGAGCGTCACCTATAATCCAGAATATCTTATATTTCCATATTTACAATATTTCCGTTGAAGTCTCGAGAAGTCCCGAAGACATCTGCATTGAAGTCCCAGTGGACAAAAGTTGTCGTGCCCACGTCCAACATTGTCGGGCGCAGATGTCCCCTGCTTCACGATGCTCGATTCGCCACCATGGTTGCTTCGAACTTTTTAAAGTTTTGCAAATATGTTTACCGCAAATTTTCGTAAATCAACGTAACTGTATTCAACGTATTCACATACAGACCTAAAGACGTACCAAGAAAATTGCTCCTGGCAGTAATTAAATGTATTTTTAATTTAAAAAAAACCTTTATTTTTGTATAAACGTAACATTTTTAAAATCATTCCAAAAGTTTTTGAAAAACAAGAGAAGTCTGGATTTTGGTTTTATTTCTGAGATATTAAGTTGATTGATTAAGACTAAAATATATAAGATCTTGAATAGTACAGAGCATGAATAGTTGATAATGTTTTGTTGTATATAATCCATATTGGAATATTTTTTAATTATTATTATGAAAATGCAGTTTTCATTTAAACCAGAGTAATATTTTTTTTCATTCTTTCATACACACGGAGAAGACTGAGGTTTCAATTACGGGCATAAAAATCACGAAACCCGAGCAATGAATCGCTAAATTTGTATATCAGTGTCAAGACACATGAAGAGTATGACACTAATTCACTTGCCAACGGATATAAATACTCATGCATAATGCATAAATTAATACATTTCTGGGTCGTTGTGAAATACTATGGTATTCCATGATATACGGCGAAACTTTATTTTTCTCATTGCAAGCGTTCAGATATTAACCTAAACTGTTCATTTCTTCGAGAACTTTTTTTCTGTTTTCTAATGATTGGTACATGATTGACATTCTTTCTAAAAATCAATATCCCCTTACGATCACAGATTTTTTAAACGTGTATCCTAGACTTATAAGATCAGAAATTATATCGCTCTCCCATCACCCAAAAATCATTGTAACATTTGAAAAACAGAAGCGCATAGTTTAATTACTGCAGTAAAAAAAATACTGGGTTTAAAATCCCGGCCTTCGCAACACTTTGCAGGAATGCCCAGTGTATTATAAGAGCGTATAAAATTTAGATATATTTCAAAATCAAAAAATGTTGGCAACGCAATTCGATAAATATATCTTAATAAAAAGAAAACTCAATAATTAACGAAATTTATAAAACTTTTGTATCGATTATTCGAGGAATTCGCAAAATACGGTAAACAAGTAATGAGGAGGGATGAAAGAATGAAATAGTAGCAAGAAAAGAAATAGATTGGCACTCCTTAGTTTAAGAGTGTAACTTGACAGAGTAGCTTGAAGAAGTTATAATAAAACTGCATGAACGAGAGCAAACCATAGAAGAAAAAATAAACCAATAACTGATAAAGATGAAACAAAGAAAAAAACATACCAAAACGTACTGACGCGAGGCGCGTATCTGTCGTCGATCGTCGAAAAAAAAAGGTTCGGCAAAGACCGCGTTGTGCGTAACCTGACGCCACGCACTGGTGGCAAAAACTAACAGAGAAAAGGGAAGGGTCTGTGTACCAGTGGCAACCAACTATTTCGAAAACTATGGCTCCTGCGAATTGGTATTATATGGACCCGTCGTCACAGTAAGCGTTCACATTGGCGTATGCATCTACATATGTACACACACGTTAACTACCGTATAGGTAACGCGCATATATATACATCCTGGTACTAAAGGAGAAATCATTAAAAAAATCCGAAAACAAAAGAGAGGGGGCGTGCCTGGAGCCAAGATGGCCGAGCGACTGGCGGCCGGAGGCTGGAGCTTTTAATTAATGCAAAAAAAGTACCGGTAGAAAGGCATCGCGCAGATCGTGAAGATTTATAATTTTTATCTCGATATCCTGGAATCCTATTCGAAAATCAAAAAGAGGCTTCCGTTCGGCCCGAGGAAAGCTAGTTGGATATATTTTTTCGAAATCTATAGGACCCTCCGGGAAGGTCCGGATGATTCGCAAAGTCGATCTAGCTTTCTGAGATGACTGTACCGTAATGGGGTAGATGTGTGCTTTGTGTGTACCAGCCCTTCAGGGGTGTTATACGGGGTGGGGATATCAAAACTAGGAGGTGGGGACATTCGTAATAACTCTGCCTATACTCCGAGCACCGGAAGAGGTACGCTAGAAGGGGCCGGAAAATCTTCAAAATCTATCGATACGCTCAGATATCGAATGATATATCGCATCTGCCCACCATTTTCAGATATTTCCGGAATCGGCTTTTCGGTAATTCACGGAGAAACGAGATGCATTCGTGGTGGTAGCTCTTCGCCTGCACGCGGTATAGCCGCCGCGCAAAAATCAACATGGCAGAGACGTAGAAATGGCGGACGCTTCCAGAAATACGATTATCGAATTTAAATATCAAATAATTCTCAATTCCTCGAGGCTGCGAAAACTATGAACGTCGTAAACACGAACTAAATAACAAATTAACGAACCGAATTATGCGATTTTCCACGGCTTCCTATGGGAAAATTTGCATTCATTTTTATTAATCGTTCGTCATCGTCCTTGTACCTGCGTAGTATCTTCCCTATGGACAAAACAAGATTTTCTGAATTTATTAGATGCTAAATTTATTTCACCGATGCGCACCTACCGATACCACCATCTTCCCCGAATGTCTTTCTCCAATTTTCAATATGGAGGTATTGTACATTATAAACAATTTTCGGTGTTAAATCGCATGAGTCTAGACTTTTTGTCAGTGTTGTCTTTCATAGTGTCAGTTTTGACACTATTTTTAGAGAGAAAATTACACTGGTTAAATTATTGAAATATTTGTCGGTGAAAAAAAGTCAAGATCAATCCAGAGTGTTAAATCGGTATTTGAAAGTGTCAAATTAACGCGCGCTAGTGTAAAAATGCACCGTGCTAGTGTCACTTAGCATGCAGTGCGATTATTGGCGTCTCATCGATCACAATTAACACTCTTGATTAACACTGAAATGAGTGTGGACATATACACGCACCACTTCGGTGTTGATTTTAACGCCGGAGTTATTATAGTGTACTTATCGTTCAGGGGATTTTCATTGTACTGAAGCTTTACGAATCTCCGAATAAATTTTCATTCTCCAGATATAAAAAATAACGTGCTGCATTACCGATCAACACTAACAATAGCAATAATTATAATTTTGGAGTTGTAAAAAGAAGAATAATTTTGGAATTATAACAGATTTTTATTATCAAAAACTGGTGTATCACATTCATTACTGCAGCAAGGAAAATTTTATATAATTTATGTAAAATAAGCCAATTCCCAATTTGTGTGTATGATGATATAAAAGTGATAAACCAAAAAATGAATGTCAATCTTTATCAGTACATTTTCATTTAGAATGATACGTTACCATAGAAATTCGCTGGTACGTAGTTGCGTTTAACGGTTTCCGCCATTTTCTTTTATTCCGTACTCACGGAACTTCTGCTGCTCCCTCTAGATTCTAATACTCAAGAAGCTAAATATTCTTGAAATTGTTTCCCAACACAGCCTCCCCATAACTATGTTCAATTACTCCTGGAGTCGCAGTGGAGAACGCAAAAGCCTCTACTAGGAACAGTTGAGGGTTGCAAGCAGGAGCCATTAGTAGAAAAATGTTTTTCAAAGGGTTCCTTTCAAGTACCACCAGTATAAACCCTTTAGGGCAAAACGATGAGGGTATAAATGATTTACCATTCTCGATCGGGACAATAATGACAAAATGGCGCCACCGGAATTCCTTCCAAGAGAAAGACGTTTCTTCGCGGCTCGAAAATACGGCAGCTGAGCTACGAAAACTTCGGAAAAACCGATCACCAATTTCCTTCATATAATCCAAAATGGATGAACCAATACAATCCTTTGATCGGAATATAAATATTCTTACTCTGAATTAATGGGGATATTATAAAAAAAATTACCCTCTATAACAACAGTCTTTAAGGAAATTTTACGTCAACCTGAATTTTTTATAAAATAGCAGATAACGTCAATATTTTGAATTTCATCCAAGTAACATAGGGGTAGCGTAGGGCGTCTTCCGGACCGTTTTAAAATGGCGTCCGCGCGAGAGCTCATTCGCATTTCGCGAGGGTTGTAAAAAGCATGTAACGGGGCGAGAGAAGCCGGCTCGTGTTTATACTGGAGAATCGAAGGTGGCGAAGAAGGGGACATTTTAAAACCGGCATTGCCGCTACCAAGTGATACCATTATCCGGAAGCTCGGCACATACATTATCTGAAAATAATAATGGCTTGGATTAACATATGCGCATAAATCCATTATTAAAATTTTCGCCTTTGTGCCGGTACGACATTTTTAACTCGGTCCCTTGCCGCGTACATATGGAGCTTGTGGAATCTGAGACCGCATTAAAACCGTGCATCCATATGCCATTACAACTCTAATAACAACTATTATCGTCGCTCTCCCCGTTTGCATGTGCCAAAACACCAAGGTTCCATTTAAAAAAATATATAAAAACGCTAAATAAACTATAAACCGATATATTCGATAATTTGTAGAGTTACTGTACAGCTGGGTTGATGAAATTTTGTAAAAATAATTACGTTGTGTATGACTTTGAAAAATGATACTGATTGTGCGTTATCAATTTAACTAACTGTTCCCAGAAAGCAATAGCGATGCTTTATCGCTATCCCCTGTATCATCCCCCTTATACCATCATGATTTCTTATCTGAGAATTGAGAGATAAATAAAGATAGAAGATTCCTCTGCGGTCCTACGATGTCGATCAGTACATCACACAACTTTCTCTGGACTAGTAGTTCGCTACAAAAGATGTCTTCTGGCCCTGACAAGCATTCAGTGGAAACCCCTCGCGAAATTTTATCCTGTAAGGGGCGCGAAATGACTCCAACCAGGATGGCAGTGCTGTCCCTACGTTTCTCAGGATTTACCACAATAGTTAGACCGAACGACTTTTCCGTATTGGACCTTTGATGGACGGAGAAGAATGCCTGTTCCCGGTCGGTCTTGTCCACTGGAAATCACTGATAGAAATTTGTGCAATTTTCTAAATGGATTCTTTTCTTACTTGAAATCGGACAGTCAATTAAAATCTTCTTCGAATCTTTCAATGCCAAAGTATAATCATACGTATGGTAGAATTGTAGAAGTGATTTTATACTATATTATAGAAATGGCGTCTCTATTGATATTCACTGAAATTTTGAAATTTCCCTCTAGATGATATTTGACGATTTTTAGATATCTGGAGAAAAATAATTTTAAGACAAATTTTTTTTATGTTGATTTCGATCGTTATTTTTCGTTCAAGAATATTTGTCGAAAAATGTCAACTGTTCCCGAAGGCATCTCATTTGCACTTTTTGCGACGGAAGCAAATTCTGAAAAAAATCAGACTGTAATGGCTTCGCAGTTCGTAGTCAACGGAGCATACAGCCATTTTCTATTGAGAGTTAGCTCGTTAGCGTTAAACGTAATTGCATCACTCCTAACTGCTGTGTCCGGGGGGTCGAGCTGCTTTACAAAGTCGTGTGAGTCATTTTGATTGGAGCCAGAAATTAAGGGTGGCAAAATGGCGTCCGTAAAAAATGCTTTGCCTGAATCCTCGTGTAACCCTACCGAAACTACAAGGACTTCGAGAGAACACAAGTTCATTCAAATTATTATTATTATTACTACGAAAATGGCGGGATACGTAGAATGAAAATATCAATAGCTGAAAAAGTATCTTGCTGTGTTTGCGTTAAAACAAAAAATTATTTTTTTCTGCATTTTTCAAAATATTTATAAAAATGTCGCAAATATAATAATTACAGACACAACGTGCTCATCATCAAACATCACGTGAATTCTTGAAAACTGGCCACAATAAATTAAAAGAAATTACGAACCCTCACACAGGGAGAATTTTATGCTAAAAATTACCCTGACTGTCACGGTAATCGTGGAACATCATGACATTTTAGTCTATATTATAAACCTACATTTGAAATAATAATGTAATTATAGTGCAATTTTCTGCAGATGACATTAAATTTTACGAAGTCGTATGGTGAATTTTAAGATATTTAAATGTTAAGATATTGTTATTAAGTAAGATTTTTTATTTTATTAAATTTAAAAGTGTAAGTAAACTGTAAAATTGTACCATGAAGTATATTACTTTGCATAGTTGGAGATTCATATGTAAAAAAGCATTATAGATGCTTACAATTATTCTTCGTAATCTGTGTAAATTTTACCACACTGCAAGTAATGATAATCGGTAACGGTCTATCTTCAGTCGAACCAGCATGTTGACCGTGTGCGATAACAATCGAAGATCCTCACAATCGAAGATCATCACTAGGTCATTACCACCATTTGCGTTTAAGAGAAAATTGATTTGCTGTATTTTTTACTTTTTATTAGATTTATAGGGAATTTTAATTATAAGCAGGTAAATTGTACCATTGTCTTTGTAAAAATTTATTTGCTATACTTTTTATCATACTGATTGGAAAATTTATTTGAAACAAACGAAAGATTACTATGATAATATAAAAAAAATATCAATATGACAAGATGTTCTGAGGTTTCTATTTTCACGGTAATTTTTTTCGTGAATTTTGCAGGAATTTTTAGCATTTAATTCTCTCCGTTTCGTCACTTTTTTCAATAACCTATAGAATCATTCTTTTGATTTTATATTTAAAATCAATCAATCAAAATCAATATATTTAATTTCAAAATCGAAATAAATTAAGCGATTGTTCAATCGCTTTAACAAGAATAAAATATCTTCAAATGTTACACTAAATGTTAATAAGAAGAGAAGGCCAAATAAAATAAAATAAGTACGCCGTCGCTAATATCAATAAAATTGCGGTATTTTATCTCGCAGGATTATCGGGCCGGGTGCCATTATCGAATTTATTATCAATTTCGAGTGAACGGCAATTTCCCCGAGCCCTCGCAAGGACTCCATTTCTATCTCCAGCCGACCGGAAGTCTCGCGCGAATGGCTGCTCAGCCATTTCCGCTCGAAGAAGAAATCAAATGAACGCATGATGGGTTGGGATGAAGGGGGCACGCTAAAAGATATGCTGGAAGAGATAAGGGTTCCCTCGGCACTTCTGCCTGTACGACCGAACAGCTTCTTCTAAATATCTCAATATTCTTTTTACACTTTCAAAAAATTATGACTTTCTTGATCGATCGATTCAAATCTGTCAGGCTCAAGATCTTAGTATTAAATCAAGATGCAAACAAAATTATATTGATTCACTTTGGACTCTGCATCTGCATCTTAAAAATGCATGTTAATCTATATGCACTTATCGCATGTTGTAACTTTTTTCCCAAAAAATCATAAGGTCATATTAAACAATCTCGTCAGTACGTATATAGAGGAAAACAAGGTAATGGCGTCCACTTAAGGAAAAAGTTATATTTTTTAAATTTATTCGTAATTAGAAATCACTATACAGTATGATGAAACCTTGAAGTATCTACTAAGTCACATTGAATTAATAGTCAATATGATTCTTGCAGAGATACTCTTTTTTATTAAGTTATTAAAATAGTTCTGTATCTGGCGCCATGGGCTACGTGTAAATTGTATTGTAATAAAAATTGAAAAAGAAAGTATATATTATGATTAGCTTAAAATAAATTGTTTTTAGCGCCTCAGTAAACTAGAGGATCAATCTGAACTTTTTATTTTCTCTATTCATGAAGAAAATAGACTGGCCAGCATTACTACGTTTTTCGCTACACTCTTAGGGCTCTCAACAAATTTGAAAACGTATCATCTGTGGTGCCCAATCTTTGCTTGTGAGAGATTTTATTTTACTGATAATATTTTTTTATAACGGTGTACCACGGGTGACTGACGGTTTCTTAGTTGTTATACACTAAAAGAAAAACACTTCTGAATACATTGCTTAAATGACTAGGTTACGTTGACGCCCGTTACATTGGCTACTCAAGGGTATTGTGAATTTTCCAATAGTAACTTAAACATAATTTCAAAACCGTTTCAACGGATTCATAATACTCGAAAATAAATTACGTTTTGATTCGAAAGTATACAACAATAGCTGATTCGTTTAATTTCAAAGATTTTTAAATTTGGAATATTCGTGTAATATTATAGCATACGTTTTGTCGAATATATGAGGTATAAGACTTCAGTTAATGTCTCTGCATCTGGCGCCATGGGCTTAGTAAATTGTAATGTAATAGAAATTGAAAAAGAAATCATATATGGTATAATTATTAGCATACAATTAAATTTTTAGCAACTAAGTAAACTATATGATTAATATAGATTTTGTTTTCTTAATTTGTATGAAAAATAGGCTGGCCAGTGTTACCCTGTTTTCACCTATTAAATATCACATATTCTCTTTCATAGAATCAATTGATTTACAAAATAACATTAAGAAACGCTACACTTCCTACAATTTTCATATTCGATTTTATTACAATATAGTATATATTGTAACGTGATTAAAATCTGATTTATACTCGGCTTGAAACCAGCTTTACGGCAAGTGTGTTCTAATTGGAGACTATCTATGCTGCACATACTGTGGAGAACATGCATTGATTACGGATTTGAAAATTGTAAAGCATGCTGTATATAAAAGTAAGAGGCTTTAAATATTCAAAAGTTGTAGTATGTATAATTTATGTAGCTACACATTTGCAACCGTGGCATATTCTATGATGAAGCCGAAAGATATAATTACATTAGGCTATTATATTAATTAGGAATATACTTTATTGTGATATTGCATTTTTTACAATTCTACAATTTAAAAAGCGATCTTGTACTGATCTGATTGTAAAAAAAACATCCCCGAAAAACTCCTTTTAGATTAAATAATCCTTTTTATACAATTCATACGTAATCACCAGCTGTTGTCAGATCCATTTCACGCGGGGACCCATTTTCTTATGACACTTAATATAACAGAATCTTTTGAAATCAAGGGCTCTATTATGAACATTCATTTTTGTGAAAATACAAAAAGCGAATAGCTGTAAGCCAATTGGGTGCCGGGGCCGAAAGAACACAAGAGCCAGGGTTAATCAACAGTTTTTTACTTTTCGTAGTTTCATAAAAACGAAAGTTCACAATAGAGCCTCAAAAATAAACGATGAACATAAACTAAAATGCAATCAACATCTATATTTTGAGAGAAAAGCATTCCAACAGATTCCATAGACAAGAACAATCATTATCGCAAGTTTGATTCATGGAAATGACACACATGTTTACTCGTCATAATGTAAATACAGTTTCCCCATAAAATGATTTCATTGTCGAATATTTTTTTGTAAAACAAAATAATTATAACGATGCGTATAACGAAATGTTATTAAATAAAATAAAGAATGAATAAACGTCCGTTAATTTGACACGGTCAGATTCCATCATAAAAAATCGTTCAAACCAAACTTACCATTAAAGACATTTCCCACGTTATTTCCAAGCGACTTAAGTTCCCAAGTGAGCCAATAAAGGAGGTTATAAAAATATAATGAAATAGTTCGATCTGCAAAAGGAATATACATGGAGTCACATGTGGATTGCGTAAAGGTATACATATAGGAAGGCGCGAGAAGAAGGAGCAGAGAATATAAATATTCTTGGTGTGGCGTTGCAGAATCCCCAGAGTTTCTACGGCCAAACGCTTCACTCACCCCGCCCGTGGAAAAAAATCGACAATGCACCGGGGGTTGCGATTTAAATGCACTCGTCCCCTATTGGCGGATACTAGGGGGGATGGGCGTGGCCACGTGCCTTATGATTTTATATGTAGCCTCTTGATGGGCTCTCCCCGACCCCCCTTAGTCGGTACCTCCTCGTAAGCCCCCAGCCCCACAGCCACCCCCGCGGGCCACCGCATTCGTTCGAATGCATAAAATATACATAAGTGCACGCGATGGGCTCGTACGCAACAACGTGCGAAACAGGGTGTCCTTCCTGCGTCTGTTTGCGTAAAGAAAAACGAACAAAATTTTCGCACGAATCTCTTCTTTTTTTTTCTTTCTACATTTTTCTCTTCACTTCAGCTTAACTTCCACGATTCTTTTGTGTTCTCATCCCTCTCGTACCCTATCTTGC
The DNA here is from genome assembly GCA_030142225.1 of Pachycephus smyrnensis. Taxonomy (NCBI): domain Eukaryota; kingdom Metazoa; phylum Arthropoda; class Insecta; order Hymenoptera; family Cephidae; genus Pachycephus; species Pachycephus smyrnensis. The sequence continues at coordinate 363,424 of JARQST010000015.1, read as the reverse complement.
ATACTCCCTCTCTCTCTCTCTTTCATCGTCTCATCACTCGTACGAGACACCCTAATTTCTGACATTGCATCTGGACGTCTAAGACAAAAGTATCACGCTCATAAAGATTCTTCTGTAGGCTTCAGCAAATTCTACCTTCTTATCGCGATCGAACATTAAGAAATGACGATTCCGTAAGTGGCCGACCACCGAGAGCTTTATTAGCAGTAGCAGGAAAAGCTGTGGTAACAGCAAATATAACAGGGCGGCAGTTTCTTAAAAGTACGTCTTTTTTTTGAAATGTCAGAGACATTTTCAAAAGTAACAATCAGAACGTGTCTTCGCAAAAATGTCTCTTCCGCAGTTATTCTGGAGATAACGCCGTTAAAACAGCGTCCACGGTTTGGCTGTTTCATGCAGATCCGAAGCTGAGGATTAATAGATAGCAGAAGCGAAGGGCTCTCGCTGCTTGTGTTTAGCAGTCTCAGCACATTAATATTCATACTCGTAAACCCCTGCAACGGCTTGCCATCTTCTGCGCACCGAGCATCCCCACATTCATCCACCATCCGACCATCTATCAATTCATCCAACCACCCATCCATCCATTGGCTTGTGCAACGGGGCTCATCCATAGAAGAGCCATCGCTGCGCGCTTCCAAAAATTCGAATGATGCATCTGAGTGCTAGAAGCACTCGACAGAATGATTTTCAAGGTGTAAAATGCACACATATTTCATTCAACCCTTCAAATGAAACTCATAGTGTTCTTGAAATAAATATCAAATGACTAGATGAAACCTCAGGAAATCTTGTTGGCTAAGGATTTTTATGATGACTCAATAGAATTTTATTGTAACTCGAAAATCATTATTCATGTAAAATCATTAGAATTTATCGATCATCATGCTTTGAAATAGGAAAAATCTAGCAAAACGAATCGGCTATAGAGTATCTTTATTGTTATCTTAATCTGTGATAACACGACACTCCTCGTGGCCCATTCCTGTGTGAAAATCTTGGCTCTTCTTATATTCCCTTACGTACTTATTTCCGAGGGAGTTTTTTCAGTGAGAAGTAAGCAGCCAGGCAGATAGGCAGGAAGCCTGAGAAGCCTCGAATCTAACTAGCATTCTTCCATGTATGACACTACACGTGTCGAGGCCACTACAGGAGAAGTGCCAGATTCTCCGGGTTTGTTAGTAGAGGCCTGTTGCATCTTCGCTAGCCTCCGGCTACGCCGAAAAATCTCCGTGAAAACCGAATCTTACGGAAACACGAATAAATCTTGAAACAAAAAGTAACTAGCCAAGAGTTTACTAAATTTTTAATAAATATACATGAAGTATATAAAGAATTATAATGATATATAAAAGTATGAGTGACATTTTCACATCTGTAATATTAGCGCAATTGTCAAATGTCAAATGATATTGAAAAAGAAAGCTTTGATTGCGCAACAACGTAAACATGACCTCCAAACGATATATGATTATTACAATAAGTCGTTAATTCTTGTCCTTTTGTAAAAACGTCATGTAGCGTGGCGTAATGGTCACACAAACCAATATATGATGTATCCTATGTCAAATGATTTTTCAAAGGATGAGCGCGAGAGTTCACACCTGGATTTCAACTTGAGGTTAGCAAACATGGCCGCTATAATTTCATCGTTAAGAGGGCGTGGCCATATGTGATTCCTACGTCACCCTCTCGTAGAAACAGAAACACCGTGAAACTCTGAAACGAAAGTGCACGGTACACACGAATAAATCATCCTCATTGAAATCGGTCCCGCAACGTTATTATTTCTTAGACATCAATCTTGCTTAAGTTTTCCCTTTGATTTAGACTCGATCTCTACGTAGCGACTGAGGTGTTAGAAAATCTCTGAATTCATCTTTTTAGGACCTCAAAGGGTAGCAGCAAACACGAGCGCGATACGGAAACGCGAGTGCTACAGCGTGAAATGAAAAGTATGTTTACACTCGTTTGAAAACACGTCCGTCAGATGGGAAGAAAAAAGATAATCTAATGAGTACAGTCGTGACCCTAGTGGAAACAGCTAGATTCGAATAAATCAGGTCCCCAAGCCCGGAGGCTGGATAGAAACGCGTTGTCTCCGAATAGGGCTAATCGCGCAGACAGGGACTTCTGACTGTTGCCGTATCGTATTCCATCCTAATTGGATCGTATGAGGAGTAAATGATGCCCGGGCTGAGCCAATACCGGACGTGCTTATACCGTGATTTGACGTGACCAATAAATTAAGCCAATTGAAGGTTGCTTTTAGATTACAATTTGCTGTGGAGTCTCATTCGGAAGGGATGATAGGTACTGTGCATAAATTTTATTTTCATAAAATAAAATTGTACGGAATTTCATGGAAATCTATTTCCATGATCTGGACTTGAAATTTTTGTATTTTTTGACTATACATACGATTGTTTGCAAAAAAGCAGAAAAAAGCAAAATTACTAATCAAGAGTATATATATATACTTAGGTATGTTATTGATCGCAATACATTTTGTATGGATTAAGCATTTTTAAAGGAACCATTGTCTATATGTAATACGAGCTTGAGCTATCTGTTTCCTTGGTACCACCACGAATTGGCATAATCTTTAAAATGTCTCGTTTTCCGAGATCACGCGATGTCGTTATGCGAAGAATAAAAGAAATCCCGTAGGCTACAACCCCGAGGAGGGCGAACTTTAAAGTTTAATACTTAACGAGGCTCAAGGCGCTATCCGTTTTCCCAAGCGAAAAGTATTGTATAATCTCTTTTGAAGCCATATTGCTTGCGCCATTAAGGCGTTCGCTCACCGATCTTTGATAAATTTCAATTTATTCTTTCTTCAGTAAGATCGTGTTACGAAGGGCGGGTATGAATCTTTACAACAGCGAAGGGGGGCGACTCATCGATGGCACTGAAGCTTCGCGTTACGGAAAAATGTTATCTAAAGTTTTAAATTCAAAATGTTAAAAATACAATTAAGTATAATTACAAAAACTTCGCAGCTTCGATCTTAGTCGTTAGTCGAAAAAAATAAAAACGTCAATTTATTGCTGCAACCATTACGCCTGATTATAAGTTTTTAAATAAAATTTCAAAGGTACTATATCTAAATAAACTATGAATTTCTGTTGAGTTTTCATCCGAACACTGGTTTTGCGTTAAAAGCTTGAATGTCGGGGGATCAAAACGGGAAAGTATTGACCAAGATTCAGTTCAACCCCTAGCGAGCAGACGGCAGCACGTCCAGAATTACCGACAGGTTTGGTGGTGCCATCTGTCATATAAACCCTGAACCTTTCTGGGTTAAAGCAAAAAGTACACTGGGTGACATAAGTTTACCTAACTTCCTACCTATGTATTTGCATCCTTTACATATTAGACGAATATTATGTCAGTCAGTGTATTATTAAGGAATGCACAAACAATTTTTGATGAAAATAGTACAAATCAGAATTTAACAAAAATGTTATTGCTGCAACGCGGGGTGGGATAACTTCGTCCCTCATTTGTATTACGGCGTTTGAAAGAAGAAGAATAAAATAATAATACTTGGAGACAGGAAGAATATTCTAGAAGTCTAAACAATAATAAATATTTAAGTTTGGATATCCGATACCGACAATGAACTTTGCATCTGATTTATTTAACAAATTTGAATTCCAGATGTATTTATTGAAAATAATGAAAATCTTGAGAAGTAATATTTCAAAGTCATCGGAGTCACGTGATTTGTTCAGACAATCGTTTCGTGGTCAAGGAAGAAGCACCTATCGAAATTGAATGAGATTCCATGGCGCCGCGCTTGCATTATGAAAATTTCAAGTGGCCCGAGATATTTAAGGGCTTATGGAGAAGAGATTAAAAGAAAGACTACCAGTTAGGAGCGATGACGCAGTGACTTTTTTGAGAGGCAAAAATTATCTTGTCGAGATTTTGACGAGCCCTGGGTGGTCTGCCTCATGCGTGTCTATCTCGCAACGAAAACCAAAATGTGTTTGTATAATAATTAATAAATTTTTCCTGTGAAAGTCACGCAGCACGCAATAATCTCGCCAACGTACAACACAAATTTTATATATACAGGTATAAATAACAATATGAAGCGGAGGAACGAATGCAGTGAATGTCAAATTTTTTAATTAAAATTCATTGCCTTCCTAAATGACATTTTTGGAAAATAAATAATTGACGAACTATAGTTACACATGAGATAACATTTAATATTCTAATCAGTCTCTATAACGGACTACGTTTTTTTATTTTCCTGTATGACTTTTAGAAAAGGCACTTTTTGATTTTGGAATTTCTGTCAATCGTAAAGTAATTAAAAAACATACTTCACAGAAAAAATTCTTCGTTCTAACTCTTCAAAACGTCATATTTTTTCATAAATTAAATGTTAGCATTAATTTAAGGTGCATTTCTAAATTTTCCAAATATTCTGTTTTCTATGCCAATCTAATGAAAATTGAAGTAAAGAATTCAAATTACACGAAATTTACAATTCCTTTAATTTTTCTCATTCAGCTTCCTTCGTAACGGGAAGAAACACCCGCCGGAAGTGAACACTCGAAATTCATCAGCGTCAACCTTAACATTTGTCCATGTGTAACGTAATCCAACATCGTTCAACCATAAGAATAAAAAAAGGTGTAGGAAACAAAAAATTATTTTCTTTATTAATACAAAGCATGTCAAACACCACTAAATTTCGATAGGTACACTTACTTGAAACAAGAATCAACGTTCCCATGCGTTTATATAAATCACAATAAATATTAGCAAAAGTAAATTTTCAAGTTCCCATATATGATCACACATCAGAATCGTAACACAAGCGTATAGAAACCATCCGAATAAAGAGACTGAACTCGCGCAGAAATCAACGAACGTAGTCAACGATATCAACCTTCGGGAAAGGATACTTAGGATTAATCAGGAATGATGTAATTGAATTTAACATCCGAATTGAGTATTTTCGCTTACAAAGAGTACGCGGTGTGCGAAAGGACAGAGCAAAATGGTTAGAACGAAAGAGCTAGGTCCTGCGAGTAAGAGGTGAGAGAGTGAGATGGTACGAGAAGGAAGAGGCATAGATTAAGAGAGTAACGAAGAAAGAGAGAGAGAGAGAGAGAGACAGAGTCATCGTAATTGGAAAAGCTTCGGATTAACAATTTTGCAAGACTCGGCGAAAACGTCCACGAAAAGAGGGTAACAGCTCGCGGTTGGGTCTTTTCAGCTTTGAAATACATAGGTACTGTGGGTTTATCAATATTCAAATCGTCCTGCTCGATTAAATCGGCTCGGAGCTATTAATTTTCGGAACTCAGAACTGTAATCGGATTCGACGTTCACTAGATACTCTTATCCAGGTAGCTAGATGGAATTTGTAGGAACAAGATCCTGTGGGACGTCAGGACTCAAGAACCTCCACACAACCCTGCACTTGTGTGCATACTGTTCAAATCTGTTATGACCGCCGGCTACGTTGATCCTTTCGATTCTGGGTTACTCTGTATTGCACGAGTTGGGTAGTGTTCGGACTTTATTTATTTTGTATTTCGGTTAAGACTCATTCGTAATATCAACTAGATATTACATGCGAGTGCGCATTAGCGATGACGCCATTTTGAGTGTGATCACTGGCGCGTACATTTTACATAGCATTTGAAAAACAGTAAAAAAAGTTTTCTAATATATGAATGCACCATTGCATTATTTTATTAAAGTTTTATATTTTTATACATTCGATGGAATGACAATGCATTTACGATGTATTTAGTAATACGTGTCGGTAGACGTCGAATTTTTTCTAACCAAAAAAATGTTCCGGGATGAAAGACACATTGTTCTTTCTTTCTTCCAATTTATTTTTTTTAAGGTCATTCAAACCGTCGTGAAATCATGAAACGTGGCACTAGCAATTAAGCCTCGTCCGTTTCCCAAGCAAACAGGATTTGGATGGATCGCCCAATTTTCAGGAGCAACGGCAAAACTAACCGTTCTCGAGTACCAGTTGCGGGTTTTTGAGTTGTTATTTTTCGACACTTCTAAAGGATTTCGGCTAATTTACCGGTGAGTGAGGAGGGAGCTCGTTTCGGATATTCTTCAGCGCCTGTGAAACATTCTTATCTGGTTAGACGAAGAAAGCACTTACGCTACTTAACAGACCGTGAACATTTTTTCTTTCTTTTTTGCTAAATTACAACTTGTAACAAAAATAACGGTATTTATCCTATAAAACATTGCTTTCGTCATCAACTTCAATTCATTACCAATATTTCAATTTTTCAGATTTCAAACCTTAAATATATCTATTCTCAGCCATTACGGTGAAAGAAATCCACCCTCTAAATAATTCTGTACAGCATCGTATATTTATCTATCTACAAAAGTAACTCGTATATGCCGATTTCAGATGATGGAGCACTTTATAGCAATGGTTTTGGAACAACTGGTAAAGTACAAGTAGATAAAGATACGCAGATGGATGAACATTATTTATAATTATTCAAAACTGACAATGGGTACCTCCTGTAAGAATAAGAGAGCTCTCGTACCAAGTCACCATTTCATTTCGCGATGTTTGGAGACTATTGAAAAAGAGCATCTCTTGAGTTTCAGATCCTCTGGAAGAAGGCTTAAGTTTAAGAGTGCAATTTAGCCCGAAGGAAGATACCTGTATATGTATACGTACTTACGTGCTTTCGTACAATGCGACGAATTTACGGCAGGCAAAATCTCTTCGTGTAAATCCTAAGCAAGGGTGACGTGCAGTTGAAAGATGAGGGTTGCTTGCATGACGCTCTCACAACTTTTCGTTCGAGTGCAGCAAGATGCGTTTGCATCTCTATATGAGGCCCCGAATGAAAAAATAGAGCATAGTACAGTAATCTCTTCGCACGTAATTATTACTTTATATAAATAATAATCATGTATAAATATATGCATAAACAGGGTGATACGTAAAATAAAATAGAAATTCGAAGTAGCCAATGTCTAGAGTATTCTTTTTTATTTATCTTCTTGCGTTCATTATTACAATACTGTTTTTCGTATTTGATATAACGATTAAATTTCCGTAAAAATTACTTGATGACTTTAAAATTTCATGACGTATTGTAGCGCGCGTGAATATTATTCTGACGTATAATGCATTGTATGCAGCGCAGAGTGCATTTCTCCCTCTTGCAGGAGAAGTGCAAGAGAAAAAATATCGTTTCGGAAAAATGGCTCTAATTTTGAGACGTCTAGTCTCCCTTTCGAAAATCTAAGTATTTGGACTGTGCGCGTCGACGGTCGTGAGTTATCCCCACCATCGCGAATTGGCGGTGTAGAACTCTACGATTTCGCGAAAACCTACCGTAAGTGTGAACGCGCTAAGGGTGGGTTTCGTGGTGGACGTTGCGAGGGGTAAGTTATAAATCGATTTACGTCCCGGCCAATGAGGGTTGCAAGTGGCGCGTCCTGATTGGTCAATGCTCAGGCCACTCCTACGTCATTAATAAAGGTGCTAAGCAAAAGCCAGTTTTACAATGCCACAATTTTCAAGATCCTTTGAGCCTCCTCGAGACATAAGACTCTCTCTCATGTCACTATATTTTTGAAAACAAGACTAGTAGTATAATCACCAACATAATAAAAGAGAATGGCAAAGAGAGATAGCCAATGTAATTATTTTTTAATGAAACTTAGATTTTCTGTAATAGTCAATAATAATTGTACTCACTTTGATAAACATGAAAATTACTAGAGAAATTCTTGCTCGTAACTATAAAACTCTATATTTGCGCGATGAAAAAATAATATTCAACAATAAATAAAAATAAACTATTTTTCGACAGTTTAATTAAAATGGATAATCCGCAAACGAGTTATTCCTTTTCATAATACATCAGAAGTAACCTCAAATTATTAATGACATCCGAACAGTATTTTTCGTGCTTGAATCTTCTCACGAAAGATTGTAAGTACAGCAAATGCGTAGCGCATACAAGAAAAAGAAAAGTTGACAGGGTTCATAGAGCATGGTAGCAGTAGCAAGGAATGCTCGAGGAAGCGATAGCGCCGGAGGGATGAGAAACAGAGAATGAGGAATGAGATATGTGGTATGGGGATCTATAGAGCGAGTAAGAGGGTGAGAGACTTTCGAAAACTTCCCATCGTGAAACGTGCTGCCGGAGGCGTTACCGAGCAGGCGTGCACCATTCGAGATCCCTCCTTCCGGTTTAACTAGGGCTATGTCTGCCCGGATACCCGGCTCAAAAAACCGACCAATCCGCGATGCGAGACGGCCACTGTTGTGCGTAAAATACGGGGGCTTTATGTCGGTCCGTCCCGCGTGTTAGTGCGTTCGTGAATCTGCCGGGAAAGCGCGCCGGGGGTTCATTCCTTGCACGATCACCCCCGTCAGGAGCTCAGTTGCCCACCGCCGCGACGCCGACACGGTACGCACTTCAGCATCTCGCAAGTCCCGTTGAATCACCTCCACGCGTTCTCAGCTTCTACCTATTTGCTGACCCGAGCGACCCCTTGACCCTTGCGATTTTTCGGGATCTTCGTAGATTCGTGCGAGTCGTTGTCTCGTGTTCTACGGTGCTCAACGGTATCGTGATATTTATATGAAAAAAAAAATAAAAGAAGAGATAAGACGGAACCAAGAAGAAATACGTTCGGAGGAAAGGAAGAGGAAGCAAGAAGAAAAAAAATTAAGAAAAGAAACGGAAGAGGGTAAACTACTGTTCGATGATGATAAAGTAACGGCTTTGCATACTTGATTGACAAATTTTCCAAGATTTCATTTCGTGGTAAAAGAAGACGTCTGTTTACGTGATATCGATACGCATCCTGGAAGCCCTGCGACCTTGCTTATTGCTGGAGGCACTCTTCAAGGACGTATCTAAAGAGAAAGAAAGGGAGCGCATCCTCCCACTGATCCCGTGTCACTTATTGAATTTCCGTTTTGTTCTTCTTGTGTGGCCGGCTGCTGGTACAAAGATACGCCTAGATGGGGCATTGTTTTCAACCATAATTTACAGTGTGCTTGGTAATTATACGAAGGATTTGGCCTCGGTGCACGCGTCTCCTTATTTGGATTCCCAAAGAGCACGCGAGAAAAAAGAAGGCAATAAAGCTAGAGTTTAAAATACTGATATCATTATTACGATACCGTCAAGAACGAAACAAGAAAAATCAAGAAAAGGGTGCAGTTTAAAAATTTCTTTGAGCAGTTGCGGGACAGGGTCATCATTCTTTGGGACACGCTGGATATGTCAGGATTTACTCTGTGATCGTTGTCAATAAATCACGTGTTCGTATAAAGAAGCTACCTTATTTTCGTGTTATTGAAAACAAGCCCAAGCTCTATTCCCGGCGGAGTCCTTAACAGAAGGCTGCATTTCAGAAGAATAAACTTAAACGGTTGAAACTGATCGAAGGTTCTTCAAATAACCACTAATAATTTTGTACCTGATTACAACGAACTTCTTCACAGTCAACGAGAATCGGAGCAAAGTCTTGATCTTGTGTTTACGTTTTCAAACGTAGCCGAGTGAGGAAAAAATATAGGAGAAACATCGAAACGCGCTCGCGTTGCCGTCGCTTGTTGAAGACTTGCAGAAGGATTTCTCGAAAGCGGCCGTCGGTACCAAAGTCACTGGATTTCAACAGTCCGTCGCTGACAATTCATCGAAGATAAGTCGAATTTTCATAAAAATAATAATTTTATCACGACTTGTCTGTACCTATTGGTTATTCTCGTGATAAGAGACTAAAACCATCAGATTATGGAGATTTATGAGAATACCTAGGACCATCGATGGTCCTCCACAGAGAATGACGGAAAAATAGAGTTATCAATATATGTTGTCAGATTATATAAAATATAAGTAATGCATTAGAGTATCAATAAGCGTACATAGTTCCATCAGAGACTAGTTCTGGAAACTAGAAATATTGGATTGTCATATGAATATACACAAAAGCGTCGGCAGCCATTACCAGACTGCGTGTATGTTACGAGGTAATTTTGAGGGCCTAACAATTTGCAAGAATCTACTCATGCACCTTTGCATTGATGCTTTCGATGAGTATTCTCCGGTGGGATCAAAACGAGACCACGTAACAGGGAAAAGGTTCGCGTTATCCTTCACAAAACAAAATAAACAATAAAGTCCAAAAGTAAATTGTGCAGTATTACATTAAAATTATTTGCAAGGTTAAGCATTGTTTTGCACGCAGAAAAAAAGTAACGAATCTCTAAAGGTCCAATGCTGTCTTCGATGAGAATCGACCCAGCATATTCTGATCTATGTGAATTCCATTAAGAAACGAGATCAAAGAGAAGTAATCTGATATCAACACATCAGCGATCATCGATTCGACTGTGCACGCACCTTTAATCATCGAATAAAGTGTTTGGTGGTGGTTGTGGTGGTGCGAGAAACTCGACGCCATCTCCCGTGTATTTTTCGCGTGATAAGCGATGATAGTTTAAGTGTCAAAGACTCAAGGTTGAAGAAGAGTCCAAGATGCCGCAGCGATCGCCATTCGCGATCAAGGAGCTGCTGGGTCTGCATGGAGGCAGTGGAAATGGCAACGGCGGTAGTGATCTGGGATCGCCGCAAGGTTCACCCCCAGCGGGAGTATCGGCGGTGTCTTACGCGCCGACTGCCCCCCATCATAAACTTTGGGACTATATGCCCAGCCTAACGAACCACCTAGGGAATTTAGGCAATCTGGGGAATCTGGGTAACCTGACGGCATCACGGATGGCATATTTGAACGCCCAGGCAGCAGTTGCAGCGGCATTTTTGCCGCCACCTCATCCTCACCCTGCGCATCATGTCGCGCATCACCAAGTCCATCAACCGGGTCAGCTTCCGGCCTCGCCAGGAGTTAACGTACATCCGGCTGCGCACGCGCAACACGTACTTCCGGGCACGTCTGTCGCTGCGAATCATCATCAACACAGCCCAAATCAACACACACCCCCTCACGGTACGTTAAGGAACTTAGACTTTTCTTTTTTTCTTTTTCTTTTATTCTTTCACAGCTTTCTTAAACTGCCTCGAGACTCTTTCTTTTTATTCTTTCTCAACCAACGAGGTGCCTACTTATTTATTCACCTACTTACTGAGTTCCATATATACTTCTTCCCATACATTACTAAACAGAACGTCGTCCACTATTCCTCACGTTCTCTCAAAAAGAGACTTCAGATTACATTCATATTTCGAACGTACATTTACTATTCAAGCGATTCATTGAAAATGATAGTATCACGAGTACCAATCGTCTGGCCAATTCTAATGCTTTCTAGACTCCATTATATAGGGATAGTCTAATAAGTACACGTGATTGATGTCGTTCAACGCAGCGATAAACACGAGCGCACCGTTATTCACCTGCATTTGGAATGTTCCAGTCAATTAATAGGCGTATCATCATCGTGATGCTGTGAAACGAGCACTTAACGCACCGCTTACGTTAGCTATCACTTAACGGAGAGCCACTAAAGATCGTGTTACCGAAAGTAGATACACCTTCTACTCGTACTATTACGTATATATACCATACGATATATTCTCTATTGTACTTTGTGGATTCCCTTTAACTTTTCGGGAATTTACCAATAACGAACAGCTGTCAGTATACTGCTATAGTTTTCTACCTACTAAGCAGTCAGCAGCCAGGATTGCTACAGATTTCCTCAGCTCGTTCGAACCAACTTCGACTCAACTTGACTACCTGCACGTCCTGCATGGCACGATTGCTCTCGTTAGCACAAGAAATAATTACCCATTGTCAGTTAGCGTGATCTTACAATGAAGTCTCTCTGTCTGCCCATCAGAAATATTCACCTTAATGATACTCATATTACTCAATCACCATTGAGAGGTAGTCGTTATTTTCTTTTTCTTGGTATAAGCAAACTTTTCATATGAAGAGAAACTAGATCTCGGCGCGTTGACTAACGTTAACGATATACGTGATGGAAACAAAGAATATCTTTTAGGGTTGTTGAAGAATTAATATTATCCCATCGAGCAGTTTTCATAGAACCTAATTCATCTCTATAGTACCTTTTTGATGAGGCATGATTAATTGACTGGATGACATATTCTCGAGATTAATCAATATTCAAGTTTTTTTTTGTATAGACGCGCGACATTGTTTTCTGCCATCCGAGAGAATCATCGAGTTGGATGGCGAGAGAAAGAGATAGGGATGTTGAAAGTGAATGCCGAAGAATGATGAAGAGGAGGTTGATGGTGGACAGAGAGAGGGGTGGCGATGAGGAATGGAAGGGGCGGAGGGGTGGATTGTGGTATACACTGTGGGAATTGAATATTTTTGTCAGAATAATCGCCAGCGTTATGAATAATTAGTGGTATAATGAGTTGAGTGTTGGGCAGACCTGCAATGCCTCACCAAAATACAAAGAACCTCAACAAAACGTAAAAATGGCCGCTCACGGGCAAACTGTTCTCAACCGTCCTTCGTTTAGGTTTCATCTGATTAACCTGGAATACAATCTCATTTGTTACTACGAAGCTGAAGTCCGATAATTATAATTTCGTTTTACAAATATTTATTGAAACTGCACAACAGAAATTTTCCAGACCAATGAACGAATCGTATTATTTTTCGTTACATAGAGCTCGATGACAATGACTGTGCGAATAAATACAAATTAAAAGAATAGTTAATTAAGGATAGCAAAAATAAAAAATTTGATGAGTGTTCTATGCAGTTTTGTGAATTTTTGTTCAGTGTTGTACAGGTGGTATTTGACTGTATTATAGGATCACAGACAAGTTCGAAAATTATAGTTTTTATGGGTGGACACGTTGGGATTTAAAGTGGTACATAAGTCGAGGGTAAAATCGAACCTGGAATCGAGAGATCGTAGAAATTTACCGTGCCGAGTGAATTTTGAGAACGATTTTCGGGTGTCGGATTTCCTGGCGAACACAAAAGATCTGCCCTTCCATTCAAACGTCACTCTGGCACCTCGTCTTACCGTACGCATTTATTTTACGCACTTTATTCGTTCCTTTTTGTCTTAAATCTTATCCAGACTTAAAGACGACAGTTCAGACCAAGACCTCACTAGATGCTTACCTATACGACGATTCATCAAAATAATTATATCGATCCCGGTACGAAATGAATTCAAAGAATGGCCGGTCCCTTCGTATACGCAGACGACGAATTAATACATACAACGCGTAGGCATAGAGAAGTATACAGGGTTTTATTTTTCAGTATACCTTCTAAAAAAAAAGCCATAGCAAAATTATTTCAACTTTTTGAAATTTCACTTTCATAATGACAAAAAAGACGTCCATAGCGGAAAGGAAGTGCAATTGAAACGTACAATCGTATATACAATTGTCGAGAAAATCGCGTGACTCCTGAAAAGACCTGTAGCATTATGGAAGGTATAACGGCACGAGCTAAAAGAGGTGGATGGCAGGTCATTGTTTGAGGATTCAGATATTCACGCGATTCAGGCCTTTGCTTTTCTACCACCTTATATAGGATCGCCTCTCAGTGGCGTCTCGGTCCGTTTGAAGTTGGCAATCAACTAGATTGCCTATCAACGCCCGAGGAACACGCTTCCACCCTCCTTACTCACCTCCTTCCTATACCGACCTCCAGGACTCTCACTCCACCCTTCATCGGTACCACGTCGCCCCTTAGACTCCCCCCCCCCCCCCGGTCCCCCGGGGCCTGGCCGCCTTTCTATGCGAGGGGAGGTAT
>JARQST010000015.1:212332-349647 GCA_030142225.1 Pachycephus smyrnensis | reverse complement strand
ACTCCCCCCCCCCCCCCCCCCCAATGGCGCAATTCCTCTCTCTATACCTCTCTGAGTTTCGCGCACCCCGACTTTTCCCGAATTTGAGCTCGCGGCCTCTACGCGCTTCTGGAGAAACCTTTTTACAAAACGTTGTGCAATCGTCTACCTTTGTTTTTTTTCATCTCCCTCGCTTCAAAGCGTTTTATCCTACGTCGCGGCCAAAGCGCTGCGTTCACCTCTCGTAGGGAGATGTAAGAGAGTCACGTCATCCTGAGATGCACTTAGGCTATTTGCTACTTGAGCATTTTCTTGGGGTCAAAAAAATACGAAAATGGAGTTGCTAAATAAATATGTAGATACTCTGAGCGAAAAGGGTTGTTAGTAGCATTAAAAAATTCTTTAGAAAAACATAAAGCGATTATTAACAAGAAATATTACCTAATTGACTTTGACCTTGGGAACTAGTCTATCGATAGGATTTTTTTTCGAATAGGATTATGTACGATTTCAGGAACAGATTTGTCGTGGCTGTCGTCGTTATAGATGTGGGAGGCGTCAGAGGGTGGGAGGATAAGAGGGGCCGTAGGTCGCGTGTCGCGTGAAAAATAGTGCGGGTGTGGCTAAGGAGCACAGACTGTAGGCAGGTCGATACTGATTAGTACTTCAAAGCGACTTCTGCACCCCTTTTCGGCAGATTTGCGACAAAGCACCAGCACTCGAGCAAAAAATCTTGAACAAATTAGCGAATTATGAATTCGCTTTGCTTTGTTTCCATAAAAGTGCCCACGAACGTATAGGTGAACTTGTAAGAGAGAGAAAGAGAGAGAGAGAGGTGGTGTACTCGCTATACCACTGTTGTTTATTTACGCGTGTGCGTAAGTGCCTTGCAATTCAAATTAGCTTTCTCCGATTAAATCCGATATTGCTAAGCTGAAGCGCGTTTCGTTAAGATTCGTTACTATTTAAAAGTATTGCAATTCAAAAGCAAACATCGAGCTCTACTCCTTAACTTCCATCATGAGTTTGCCGGCAATAAAATTTTCAACAATTCCTCAAACGTCGAAGAGTCCATTATTTTTAAATTAGCATCTTCCTTGTCTCATTGACATCATGGTACTGTCACGTATTAATTATCCTGAACAAGTTTACAAGATATTTGTAATTGTCAACCCCTATGTAAAGTCCAGCGTGGATGCCCAAATTGTTACGTGCGCAATCCTAACCTAAGAAATGAATGACTTTGACCCGAATGCAAAAACGTAAGAAGAGCTATCGCGCAGAAGAGTAGTTTATATAATTTTGAATGCAAATTAAATGAAATTAAACAGTTAATTAAAGCCTGGGAGCCTGGAGAAGTTAATTGAGATTCTTGGGAGATTTGTCGCACGGAATGTCTTAATTTAGTCCCTTAAGCGTCCTAACTCGCCTTAACAACTTGGAATAATTAGACAACACTACCCCGGCGAGAAGTCGAGAAAATTCGACGGCCATTCGTGGATTCCAGAAGAGAACCGACGTGCGTTCGCAACTCGCGAAGGGATCTGATTCCAACGTCGAATTACTCG
Source organism: Pachycephus smyrnensis (assembly GCA_030142225.1). Lineage (NCBI taxonomy): Eukaryota > Metazoa > Arthropoda > Insecta > Hymenoptera > Cephidae > Pachycephus > Pachycephus smyrnensis. Next base: position 348,100 of record JARQST010000015.1, on the reverse strand, counting down.
CATCGGCACCGCGTTTGTCCATTTTGTATTTTCTCGAGTGCACGCGCTTTGCCACACTCGAATGCGGATACGAATCCGAATGCAAATGCGGATACGGATGCGGATGCGAATGCTTGTCGACCCTGACATCCCTGAACACAACTTCATTCATAATGCGCAGTCAGTCTGACGTAGAAGAGGCCCACTCTAGTTCGCGTGATTGCTCCCACTTTTCTCTGTTTTACCAGAAATTATTTTCCTGTGCCTTTTCATCCCCTTCGCTCTTCCCCCAGTTCCTCGCTAGATCTTCTCACCACCTAACTCCCCCACCAGTGTCAATCATACGCCCCACCCCAGCTACGATCTAATCATATAATCTGCCCTAACAAATCAATCGACTCTCGAGGAAAGTTGCTAGAGTCCGCACCCGGTAAAGGGCGTCGATTAACTTCGTACTCGTGGAGATCGACTGGCTGCCGTTTCCGGTCTGGGCAATCGATTTTGCGGAGGGGCGGCTTGGCGGTTGAGTCGCGATGGTAAAAGGGTGTCGTGTCGTCTACAGCGCAAAGGAGACCAAGGTACGCGATGGCGCTTGAAGAAAAAAAAACGTTTAACTCGTACGATTTAAAGGCAGCATCCAGTCACGTAAGAAATATCAAATCGACTTTCATCTGTGTAGTTACCTCGTAAATTTTCACCCTTTGGCATACAGCTAAACCCACCGAGGGCTGAAAGGGTGACCGAGGCTGGTGGTGTCGCTACTACTGATGTTGGTACTGGCGCTAGTGCTTGTACTGACGTTGGTACTGATGCTAGGGGTAGTAGTAATAGTAGTATCAGTACTGGTAACGATACTAGTGGTAGTACCACTGAACGACGTAGGTGCCTAACCCCTCGGGACTTGCGGGACGTTAATGAAATAACACGGGAATTAGTCTCGGACATTACCGCCAAACTATGTCCATTATGTACCCCATGTACAGTGGCCGGCAAAAGTTCCACTCATCCCCACCAGTTCTGCCACTAACCCCACTTTTTTCTTCACCAAAGGCATATCCTCCGTTACCTGCTTGCCAATAGACCAAACCACAGTCCACACAACTCTACTGAAAAAGACAGTTTTTGAGTATTTTTATCAACACCGCGTGACGCAATAGAAGGTATACATTGAAAAGAAGCATAATCACTCTTTTTTCCTATATAAATCTTCTCTTGATAAATAACAACAGAAAGTTTGCATATTATCAGCGCAAGAATAGTCGATCTTCGTTTAACGCAGGAGACTATCACATAATGCGCAATGCGCGTATAAACGCACGTAGTGAAATATACACCAAAGCATGTAAGCAAAAACGTATGCGTACCTCCAAAGGTACGTGCGTATGTCGTATGTACGTACATGCGTACGTAGCTAGGCGCTTTCAAGCGAACGAGCGTAAGTCGCTCAAATTGGTATGGATTTCCAGTCCAACACCTCGATTGTCCTCAGTGAAGAGTGCTTCGCGAGCATACATGAATTCACGCCTCGCGATACTCACGCAGTCGCACACGGGACACACGAACTAACGAAAGCTTTACACGATCGTATATGACTTATGCACACGTGCAACCCGAGTTGTACCTCCTCGTGGTTTTTTATATATATATAGGCGTGGTTGTGCACGTTGCTAGTCTTTCGCGAGATCTCGCGACACACGTGCACACACCCGTACTGACGTAACTTGGACCTTTCTCTGTCTCTCTCTCTCGCTCTCTCGCACGCACACTCCGACGCGTCTTGATTGCATGCCTCTGAATGCGTTTCCACCCGTCCTCTAAGTAGCAGCTCATTCCGCGATGCTCGCGGCTTTCAAAACAAAGGTATTCGTTGTCGTCGAGGGGGCCCACTAGCGGACATTTTTTTAAATGGATTCTTTTGCTACAAAATCCTTACCACTTTTCATACAAAAAACTATATCACCGTTGTGTCTCCAAGGTGCATCTGAAGTATGTATATTGACTAAGGAGTTATTTTAATGTTCTTACTATGCCATACAACGCTGTAGATATAGGGTGTTGTAAAAGTCATTGCAAGTGCAGCGAACATCATTCTGTCTCTTTTTTTGGTTCTGTATTTAATAAGGATGCCACGGTCATAGTAGCACCCGCAGGAAATTTTTGAACATACAGAGTGATGGTGTAAAATTGAAGGTTCTGAAGGTTTGATAATTTGTTCAGATTCTGAGATTAAAGACTCGTAATGAAACTGTGATAAAGAGTCGCAAAGTTTCCATTGTATATGTAGGGCGATACTTATAAGCAGGTGGGTGCATTTTTCGAAGCATTTCTACGCTGCAGAGGCGTAAATGCTTGATGTAGGCGTAAGCGTAGCCGTCGACATGGTTGAGCTTGACGGGAGTCGATGAGCTCGACGCTCGCCGGTGAAAAATTGCACGTTTGAAGCGGCGCGGCGTCGACGAGTAAATCCTTTATATACGTGTGCGAGAGAGAGAGAGAGAGGTAACGATGGAGAGAGGAAAAAATATTGGAAAAGAGAAAAAGTGAATGGAGTGAGTGGAAAAGGAAGGGGACAGGCGCTGTTAAGCGTGCAGAAGCACACGCTTTCTAGGAAAAGGAGACGCGAGGAGGAGTTCTTTCAAGGAGTAACCGCAAATCCCCATATAATACTAATAGGGCCATAATAGGGTCAATAGGGTTTAGCCGCCCCTTCGACAATAAGATCTTGTCAAAATACTCCGGTAACACGAGACCTAGGAAGTGAATTTTCTGAATGGGTCTTGCCTACTCCTGCCTGCTGCCCCACCGGCTGGCATTATGCGGTTTTCGAAAAATCTGAAACGCTTCATGCTGAAGTTCTGATTACGGTTTAAGTTTCATCTTGGGAAAAAAAATAAAAGGGGACCGAAAACGATGTCGATGCTGGGTCATAAAGAAAAACCGGATCTCGTGACACGCGCGATTCGAATTCCATAAGTGAACAATTCCTCCTGGCGGAAGTGCTCGTCGATCCTGAATTTCACCAGGATTTACTAGAGGATTTAATATTGACGCAGGATATTTTCTCTCCTTCAGACGATATGGCTTCGGGTCGTTAAATTTTTTTTATTTGCACGAATATTGGAACACCAAAATTTACTTTGAAATTCGAAGTCTACTTAGGCGGAAGTTCGTACAGGGTTAAATGTTTGTTAATGCAACGACGAATGATTATTCTGCCGCTACCTAAGAGCTTGTTAGACCCCATGGAGCACGAACACATTTTCTGGGTTAATTTATCAAACAACGCGCAAACTCGGCTTTGCCTCGACATCCCCATTTTAAGACGTCGGCTCGTTAGTCATTTTAGGGTGGAGTTTGGCCTTCGTCCCAGGCTCTTCTGCCAAGCAACCACCATCCCCCTATTCCTCTTCGAATCCCCTAACTTTCTCAGAAGGAGAGGAATCTTTTTCAGCCCCTGTTTTTCTCCCCCAAGCCTTGGAACGCGACGACTTTATTAGAAAATGGCCGGGCCGAAACGTCTTAATACCCCGAGCACTGCTTTTCCTCGGCTCAATTTGCAGCCTCTAGAAGCTCGGAAAAAAGTTTTAAAAAATAACTGGAAACTGACGGAGATCTCGAACGCCCTCCGAAGAAACCCAGGAGTGCACACCAAGGAGCGTATTCTCACTTAATTTCGTAATTGGACTCATTTGAGTAGATAATTTATATGCTCGCTCTTAGGTTCGACAACCCCGCGTGGCCACGTGTTTACGTTGATAAATTTTACTGCGCCTTTCGCAACGCCACCTACAACTGCATCGTAAATTCGAAGTTACATACATTATTATTATCTCGAAAAATAATCGATGCTATTTTTTGTCTTTCAGGATTTTCACAGTCGAAGAATACCTTTTCGAACACGAGTCCTGGTGAGCAAAATTAAAATCATACTACGCTTTAGATGTAGAATTTCAAATTTTCTTGCTAAGAGTCAACGACCCTTTGGATTACACCTATTATTATTATCAGTCTGAATAATTCATGTTGGCACAAATTCGGCACGGGGATCTTCCAGTAACGTAGTACAATCGTCGTTCAAAGGTAGCACGGTCGCCATTTTAATACCGTCTGTGCCAGCTAATCGATTCCTGCGACGCTTTCCATAGTTACGAAGAGTACACAATTTTCAAGGATATAGAATAAGGCAGCCATTTTCCAAGGCGTTGATCTCAGCTAATATTTTCGTATTCCTAATAATTTCCACTAGAAATATACATTATTTTACACGTGTAATAAGTCGTTCCGTGCGAATCATTAAAAAAATTAGCCAAAGCTTTTTGACTTGCGATTTTTCTTCAGCAAACCTACATGTATATGCATACGTGTTTACATGCATACGTAGATTAAACACATTGGACAAGTTAAGTTTCCTACAGATGGCAGGGAAAGAGAAGAAACACGATGATGACGTCATAGACGGTAGCAAACTCATTTCGTATTCATGCACGCTCCTGCGGATGATTCCGATTTTTCCGAACCATTAAGTCCCGTTCTGTCGCCCCACAAAGTGATGTCGTTCTAAACATGGGACGACAGGTTGAAAATGATTACTAGGATGACCTTCGAACAGGGCGATCGTTCGCGTTCTAATGTTTTTCTCAACCCTCATGAAAATTATCGTGCATACTTCCCGCTGCGAATCACGTCGCGTCGTTCACGTGAGAATAGTGAAATGTGCATTAATGTTCCAATCAAAGTGTTAAAGTAGCATCAGTTCACGGTACGATCCGTAAGAGAAAAAATCTAATTGCTCTTTTTCACTTCCGCGAATTCAAATGAGACGTATGAACAAATTAATAACGCCGGATGAATGGGAATGAATGCGAATAAATATGCAAATATTACGAGTCGATTAATGACATATCCACTTGTGTATGGCTATTCGGATAAATCGATCTTGTTTTCAATACTCTATTTACGAAAGGCACGTACGATATACGTATATCTACAAATAGAAATAATAAATTTTGTAAATGACTGTTAGTGCTCGATCGACGTAAAAGACTCGAATTTATTTATGATGAATAGAAATAGCGGAAATCTTTAGAAAACTTGAGATTATTTGATGCTTCCTTTTGGTACCTACCTATGTACTTGATGCCTAGGTGGAAAGCTCGCGCGAGCTTGTATAGTTCTATTGAATATCCTTGTCAAAACATTTCGAAAAGTGGTCGCATGCAGACAGGAACACGCCCATCTCGTTGAAACGCTAATCGGTAACTGGAGATTTCCCTACGAAATTCGAATCCATTCGAGGCCCGAGACTGCCTATTATAATCCAGTGACCCTCGAGATCATTCACGATGAGAATTCAGGGACAATTTGTACGGATAGTTCGTTGATGTTGTCATACCATGATTTTTCAAATTAACTCACGACTATCAATTACCGTGAGTATTATCGTGGAAGAAAATGAATTATATCTATATAATAGCAATTGAATTCGCTAATAGGAAATAAATAAAAATAATTACCGTATGAGCGGATTAAGAAGTATTGTTATTAAAATTTTGAAATAATTGCAAATTCACATTGTATGATATATACGCAATCGGTAATATCGCGAAGAGAGATTTGAACCTTGGCAATAATAATTTCGCAAAAGTCTTGAAACGCTTATAAGAAAAACGTACGAATACCTATATATATATATATATATATATATATATATATATATATATCCTTAACAAGGAGTTTCCAAGAGAATTGGTAGTTTTAACAACTCCGCGTTTCGAATCCGCGGCACTTTGAAAAAGCAGAATGGATAGAGAGAGAGTCACGGAGTAAAGGGAGAGCAAGCGTGGTTTTCGCGAGGACACGGCTAGCAGAGGTCTAAGGAACATTTCGAGCGTAATAGTCCAATTTGCCAGCAAAGGAAAATAGCGGAGACGCTCAAGGATGAGGCAATGCCTGGTACCTATAGTGATGTTGACCTCAGTATACTGGTAGTTTCTGCTGTAGAAAATTGGAAGGTATGAAAAAGCAACGAATATGGAAAAGCACTGTTATCATATAAATTAACAGAACGATATGGACGACTCAAGTGAACGTGAGCAGTTTATAATAATTCTTCGTAGCGAAATGGGCGACCTAGTAAAATGAAGTATCGAATAAAGAATACAAATATGGTTGGCTAGATGAATGAAAAGTAAAGAAAGGAGTCTCGACTCTAATCGATCAACGTGGTCGGTTCATAATTATTTTCAGTCGAACTAAAAGGTGCAATTCTCGAAGCGACTCTATAAGGTTATAGAAGAAAAAAAAAGCACACAGTGGATGTTTAGACCCGAAGATACTGCACACGTTTGCTATTCATTCTACTGAGTGGTCGTACTCCTCCTCTGTCACCGTCCCCTTTATCCTCCTCCTCCCCCCCCCCCCTGTCCTACGCTGATGCGTCAAATAATTCAGACTACTCTGGAATAAAATAGTTATACGGGAATAATGGGATTCAAAAATACATACGACGGAAATCATTCGAAAATGCTTGTTAGGCCTTTTCAAGAAGGCTTAATATGAACTGGTGTAAAGGACACGAAGTGATATAACTCGCTTGCCAGACAACACATAAATCCTACAGTCATCTTTAAGATGCCTAAAAGACAACTTTTGTCTCATTCGACGTCTGAAAGACGAGTTTTCGACGTTATTTATTGTCTCGGTTTTTATTTAACATCAAAACGCAACACTCAACGAATTATATTCAGTAGTATCAGTAAAATGTACTGATAGCTTTGATAGTGATTGGTGATGGAGGTCAGGGTAGTGGTATGTTGAATATGTTTTACTCAGGAAACTTAAGCATGGGGTTTAATGTTTGTTCATACAAATTTTATCCTCTAGTAGATATTTTTATATTTTTTAATATGCCTCGTTAATATACTGAATCTTGACCATTCTTTACGATTCGTTGAATGACTGTCGTTAATTGGAAATTTACATTCTCTCTCCAGTGGAAAATTTATACTTTAGTCATTCTCTTTGATTCCTTGGACCAGCTTAAATACATTAGCACTTTTTAGTACTTTGAGATATCGATTTATTTTACGGTGTATTGAACTGCAGTACTAAAGAATTATTATTACTAACTGCAAGCGATAATATATCAAGAGAAAGTTAACGTTTTCTCAGAGACTCTTTGGATTATATTTATATTGTACGTCTATGAATTATATTTCTGCAACGATAAACAGAAGTGTCTTACGAAAGTGCACAAGATACTTTTATTTTGAAATCATTAACCAATTGTATAAATAAATATATCTATAATGAAAAAAATACTTTTTGACGCATATAAAGACATGGAACAATATCATTTGTTATTTTCAGATCTCCTAAGGAATGACCGAATATTTTGAGATTACTCGAGGATTCGCGGTTTGGAAAATTCGTTTTTTTATTGTTCCTGCGTTCTACGTTATTTCAGCAAGGAGTCGTCTACCTTTTAGCCGTAACAAGCAGGAGTACAAGAATATAAGGAGTAGGAGTAGGAGAAAAATCAGGAACGGGAAGAGAGCAGGAGCCTTCCAATCCAATCATCTCATTTCCCAGCATATCGATTTCAGCGCTCCCTGAAATTCCCTTCGTGAAAAGAAACGCGTAAGACAGGAGAGACGTAGCAAAAGGAAAGGCCGAAAGGCTCCTTTTTATAAACGGTTTAAAATCATGCCCCGTTCCTTCTTGCTCTTCTCCTTTGAATGGAAGGAAGAAGAAGAAGTAGAAAAAGAACAGGGGTGGGGGGCAGGGTTACACGAAATTGCGAAAGGATCGAAGGATTCGAGTGGGTCGGGGAATGAAGGGACAAAAAACCGAAGGACAGGATATCTAAGAAACGTAAGGAGAATAAACGAGGATGACCCAAGTGGGGCTGAAGGAGAGAAACGTGTGGAAGTGTGCGTAGAAGGAGAGTGAATTTTTCAAATGAAAAATTAAGTGCATTCAGCTATGTATAAGAGAGAGAACCCCGTCCGATTAGTGGAGCGCTTTAAGCGAACCCTTAGAGAAATTTTGTCGGTAAGCCATCGCCGTTTCAAAGGACTTCTTTCTCGATGCCGAGCGAATTAGAGGAGTATTTGCGGGTTGCGTGCGAGGGGTAGTCTCAGAAGCAGCCGCAAGGGAGACTCGTGGAGTGTAGTTGGAAGGACCCGATACGAGAAGGAAACCAGTGGCAAACGAGGCAATCTAGTCGCGTAAATTTACAGAATTACGTATAAATATCGAGAAAAAAGAATATTATCAAACATGGTCACCGTTACAGTCTAATTACAATTTCGTTATGGTCTATTGCCAATGCTGTGATACAAAAACCCAAGAAACGTTAAAAATCCTGTGTAAATATCTATCCGCGCTGTTTCCATAGCTACAGGAAAAATACGAAGCTCGTTCTCGAGTACTCAAATCCAGGGAAAGAGATCTCGCAAATGAATGCACGTTACGTGTGTGTGTGTATATATTAATAATATATATATATATACACACACACACAAATATATGTACGTGCATCTTTCTTCATTATGATTGTGCCTGTCAATGACTCGAGATGCACGTGTATTTCCATACATCTCCTTTCATTCGAGAGACTCTAGGGTGTGGACGAGCGGATGCTGGAGGAGAGATCGAGGGTAGCTACACCGGAGGAGGCGACAAAGATATTAATTAAGAATTAACACGCGTACTGAAACCACCCTTAATTAGTAACAGTCAGCGCCTGGAGCAGCGGTTTGTCTGCACGGACCGCTACTCCTGCTTCGAGCTACGAGGGTGATTCACTCGAAAGGCAATGCAACTGCGACGAGTACGTCGACGAGAACCTCAACAAGAGCACCAATCTTCACCTGTCGCTGCGTCGCCATCCATCTTTCAACTTTGACCTCCACTTTTTGAGACCCGAAGAAGTTCTCGTTCTGGATTGTTTATAAAAGCAACACTGTAGTCAATTTGTATATCGGTTTAGACTGGTTCTACGAAATTTTGTCATTATTCGATACACAAATTGCTTTCCCTGCACTGGGTATTTTTCATTAATCGTGAAAATTTGAAATTGCCTACGTATCGAGGGACACATAAAAAATATATGCTTATTTACCGTGAATCAACGGTTTCTGGGTAGATTTTTTTTATTGAATTTTGCTATGAAAATTTTCTGCACTTTAAATGAACGTCTCAGTAGCTATAAAAAGTTGACAGAAGATATGAAGTGGAAGAGGAAGAAAGATGGAGCGATAGCAGGGAACGTACAGCTACTTAGAGAGACACGAATAAAACATAGAAGTACGTAGGTGAGGGTTGTAGGTGTTAGATGCTATTCACCATTTTTGCATATATAAAATGTTTATGAACTTGCTTGTACTTTACGTCTCCATTCCGCTTATCAGTACAGGCTGAACCATAAAGTGCAAGATACTTGGGTGATTCGTTAAAAATTAATAAGACAAGACGATCCAGTTGCTCCTAACAGCAAACAATAAAACAAAAGGATAAAGGGAACAGGTTAAAAATAATTGTTGATATCAAAAAAGGGTTACTGCGTGGCAAACAAAGACAGGAGAGTGCGAGATTCACAGTAAAAAACACGAAATAGCCTATTCTATTGCCGCAAGTCCGGAGTACAGGGAAGTTAAGACTGCGAGTGGCAGATACGAAGGGAAAAGGGTAAAAATGAAAGTAAAAGTAAAGCATACGTTCCAGGATTCTAATGGTTAATAAATGAAAAGGGCGTCTCATGTAAAGTAAAAAAGGGCGACCAGGTGGGTAGGTCGAAGTCTGGCGAGTCCTCCGACGAGCGGCCAATCACGAGCTCTTTAAAAAAAATAGCTGTTCGATGGGTACGTAGGGCAAAATCATGCGTTTGCGTGACGTCACGCGGGAGGCCATTTTGGCTCAGCTGGTCTCGACAAAAGACCTCGATGGCAGGACGCCATATCGTGCCAAGCACAATAGACAATACCATATAGCGAGCATAGGTACACTAGAGTGTACACACTATATACAGTCATTATGCAGAATTTTTGAACCCTTTAGAATCAACGGGGCAGAGCCCCCTCATGGAAATATTTTGACATCGGAGGCGTGGCCCGTGTCAGGCGTACAAGACGTAAATTTTCGGTTTTAAATTTCACGATGTTTAAAACGATATTTTAAAACTGGCTGCTGCTTGCTATGTCGGCGATAGTCAACGTTCGTGGATGACGATCGAGGGGGTGGAAAACGATGACGATTCGTCGTGCGTCGCCACGGGCAGATACGTCGACGAGAAGAGAGAGAAGAGCGAATGAGTGGCGAGAAGAAATGAGGAGGAACGCGAAGAGAGACGAGGAGATGCAAGGCTTGCACGCAGCTCTCGGAAAAGGCCTTCAGTGATCGTACATTGTGGGTTTAGGGCCATTGTGCACCACTATGGGCATTGTCACCTTTTGAGAGCTGGAGATTCACACCTTTTCACTGCGATTTTCCACGAGCTCTATTGAGCGGAAGAGGGCATCTCGAAATGAGAAAGAGGGAACACGCGATCTTCCCGAAGATTTTGAGCGAATAACGTTTCTCGCTCTCTCGCCTCTTTCTCTCTTAATCGAGTCTCTCTTACTTGCTCACACTCGCTCATTCACTCTCTGCCACTCTCATACTCTCATACTCTCATCCCTTGACTCGCCCACGGCCCCTCCGACCGCTTTGTAGAAAGTCGTGCATATCAACCCTCACACCCTTAACTGGTTTCAGCTATAAAACAACGTAGCTAGCTGGGATAGTTTTTTGCTTCGTTTCATTGGTCGATAAGGAGGATATGATTATGGAGGGATGAAGACCTTTATATCGAATCGTACCGAAGAATTGTTAAAGATAAGACAATTGGATAGAGATTTTATTTTTATTTTGAAATCCTTGCTCTGTTTGGGATTGACACAGCTTCAAGTTAAAGATTCGCCTAGTCCTGTAATGTAAAAAAAATTGACTTGTTCCGTTGACAATTGTCCTTTCGTTTATATCTGCTTCGCTTAATGCTCCACTCTTGTCTTGTATATTTCTATTCTCCATTAATGTAACTCCAACTGCTCAAGCGTCCGCAGAACTAATGGTTCATTAGAATGTAAATGCGTCTCTTGTTTAGTGGAAAATCACTAGTCTTTATTTCTCTCCACTCTCGACCATTTCGTTACGCGAACAGTTTGTCACGTAAATCTCGTCTTGAATTTCAAGAGAAATTTGCTTTTCGACGCGTGCTTAAGGATTCCATCCCTTTTCGTGTTTACGCGTAATGCATTATACAATTGCACGACCTTTTCTTCCCAATCTGTTTAAGCCTTTCACCTTGGACCAAGACCTAACGGAAATAATACATTGCGAGCCTGGTATCACAAAATTCATCTCCGAGTATGTCAGTTCTCAATTTCTTTACAAGAATAATGTTTAATAAAATGATCGAGAAAATTCATCAGATTGGTATCGTTAACTTGACAGAAATACTACAGTCTCAAAATCAGATATAGGAAGATTTTAAAAGATAGCAAAAATTCTTACATACCGCCTGATTCTGAAACTTCTGTAATTTGTTGCGCTAGCGAAAATGATCCTTTTCGAATAAGATATGCGCCTCGTCTGCAAGCATATAACATTTAAGATCTATACTTAGTCCAGCATGTGTGAACGTAACTTTATCTGGCGCCAACGTACAGAATGAAGTGCCGGTTCAGAAATATTAGGTTACTTCGTAAACACCACCGCAGTCAACACCTTCCTGAAACGTTACACGTGTTTTCGTAACAGTACTGTTGATGTGAGACAACGGCATTAGGAACTGTAGATGTTTAATGCAGCGGAGTTTCCGGAAAAGTAACATAGCCCTCCACACTCCCAAAATTACAAGAGAATCAAAGAGAAAAACTCATGAGAGCCTAATTTACTTTAGGTTCTTCTTACTCGTAACGTTATATATAATAATAAATAATACTATAAAATATTACTCGTAAAATTATATATGATAAAAAATAATAGAATATAGAATACTACAAAAAATTACTATAAAAACATTTGCAACGTTTTGCAGAGAATTATTATACTGTTTACGTTTCTTTTTTAAATTAAGGGGACATTTTGGTTTTTTGGGCGAAAAAATAGGTCATTTTCATAATTCCTTTTTAATAATATATATGACACGATTTTTTAAATTTACACATATATTAAACATAGTTTAAGGTATATAAAACAATTTTTCTTTTTAGAAATGAATATTAATCATAAATAATAGAGGGCGCTGACAGAGCATCAGCAAAAAAGGAGTTGTTGCGTGACGGAAGTCCTAAGTCGTCGTAGGATGACCTGAAATAAAAGATTTAAACATTTTCTAAATCTATATGAATGTGCACAGAAAGTAGACTACGAACATTGAGAATAAGCATTAAATAAAAAATGGCGACCTTTTGAAAAAAGTTTCAATTTTTTAACAAAAAAGTTGACGTTTTTCGTTAATTAAATCAAAACTATTTTTTATAGCAATTTCTAGTAATTTCGGGTCGATCGTAGTCAATTTTATGGAGGCAGTATTACTTTATATGTGACAAAAATTTGAAGTCAAATAAATCAAATACCTTCAAGTTATGACTTCCGCTGTAGCGAAAAATGTTTCGAGAAATATACATTAAAATTTTTGGATACACTTTTTTCCGGAAGAAAATTAAGAAATTGAAATTTACGGTTAATCGGCAATTTCAGGGACATACAGTATCCCGTCGTCTTCCTCAAAAAGCTTGTTTTGAGCCTCTTTTATTTCTGTGCTTGATTCTGGACTCCCTCTACGCATCTGAGTGTCGGCGCTGCGCTTGTGCGATACGTGTCGACCTTGTTCATGGGCTATCCATCTTCCCTGTGATCCAATTTTAATGCCCATTGTTTCCATAATGTTTAAGCATGGTGAAAACCTTTGATTATCGTTGCTCACACTTAGTTTTTTTTTGCACTAGCACTCGTAAACTCTTTCTCGTGTTCTTGAGTAAATCTGTTTCAACTAAATTTTCTTTTCCGATTTTTGTCCTGAACGAACATTATCAGTTTTGTTCAATTTTGTATCTCTGTACATCATAAATATCTTTGAAACTTTCGACCATATAGTGGGAAATAGACACGTAGAAGGCATGTATACAACTCCCAAAAGTATATAAAAAGGCTGGAATCTAATATAGTAATGCGAAATGGAGGAGAAAAAGGCTATCTAACATTTGAAACAGGCCTCGAACGACAACGTGGGTCCGCGCACCAAGGTCACTCTTTGTGGCCTGCGCGCTGTTCGTTTCGAATGCCTGTATCTCGCTTGCTATGTCGAATTTTGATTTAAAATTTTAGAAATACTTTTTTGAAACCTCAAACTCTAAGAAAATGTAAAAAAAATCGTTTTTTCAACCTAACAAACCAAAAAGCCCCCTCGAGATGGCTTCAGATTATCTACATTAATAATTTGGAGCCATGTGTCAGTCCATATGAATTACTATTTATTTAATTGGTACCGTTTTGATCGTTACGTATCTGTTTCTAGTCATTTAATTATCTTTATTAAATAATTGTAATATTCGATAATATCACAATTTACATTTTGGCTCCCACTACCATATCCCATACCCTATAACCTATAACGATTTGTAAAACAATGACCATCTATATGAACGTGTCTACGCTATGTAATAAGTGTACTAATAAAAAAAAACGTAGCATGAACGAGATAGTGCGAAATTCTAACGGAAGGGCGTGAGGGAGTGATGGTCATCGCGTAAAGTCGATGCTCATTTGGCCGGGTGCAGCCGGAGATGAGCGAGGACGGGAGAGTTAATGGGGACAGACTGTAGAAGTGGCTATAGCCTAAAGTCGTGTTAGGGCCAGGGCCATTAAGCTTAATGACATAATGAAGTAAATGGCTGTGCATGCCATGCCACGCCAGGGACTATAGCTTATAACCACCGCACCCCCGTGCAATATACTGCGTGCCAGGAATTCCTGACTTATGCCGCCACTGCCCAACTGAAAGGGGTAGCTAGCTTTACCGGTATATTACATAAGGGCTGCCATACTGCAACGAGCTCGTACGGCGGAAGTAAATTTATTTCAGGAATCGCAAGGTTCTGGCCCCGGTTTATCCCATGTTATGAACCGAACCAGAGTCAGACGCTGAATTTTCCCGCTTGCTTACCGGAACAATTCACTCTACCACCTTGATTATCATAGTGATAATACCCACTAACATCAGGACCATCAATAATTCGTTTCTCGCAAAATTGGCACGAATTATATTTTCAAGTTCGATGGAATTCGGTCTGTACTGAGAGCATTTAGAGTGCAGTGCGGAATTTGAGATTACTTTGGTAGCCGTGCAGGGTACTAATTCTTAGAAGACTCGTACTATCATGATGACAAGACGCAACGATGCCATGGAACAAAGTCTACCTTGGAGTGCGAAAGTAAAAAAAGTTGTTTTTAGGCAATCAACACTTCGCCCTTTGTCCGCGAATGGCATTTCAATGCGTGGCCATCATAATATTCACACCGTTCTTAGAGTGTAGGGTTTCAATATGGCTACCACCTCGAGACGGAGAATGGAGCGAGAAACCCTTGGTAAACGTTCTTAGCCGCAAGGTGTGAAATTGAAAAAAAAGGCAACGTGCACACACACCTTCCGTCCGTCAAAATCATTTGCAATTATCCCTCGGCGCACTTAGCCATGCATCAAATCTGTACTTCGCCAAATGCTCGTAATTATTTTATTCACCTCAAACGATTATAATTTCTTTTTAATTCGTCCTTTTCTCTCCCACGTTCGCCTGCGCGTAGTAACATTTTTCCCCAGGATGGCGGGATGTTACCGCGTGCACGCATTCGTTTCGACTACGTATTTTGTACGTGCCAAGAGCCCCGCCCTTTTATTGCGAAAAATATGCGTAAAATGAAAAAAGAAACCAAACGCTAAACCGAGACCGAATTAACTGAATTAATCCTGTCCCTGCGCGGGTAACATTGCGAGAACATTAGTATAGCTTACCCTAAGCCGTCGCTCCGTTACAAGTGTTTTACACGTTGTTGCATGGTCTAGCAAAAACGAACAGGGGTCCCTAATCTAGCGAAACATCCCTGGGGATGGATCGGGGACTCCGTCCACGCAGGCAACCCTCGATTCGCCCTTGCCGGTAACAACATAAATGTCTGAGTACCAAACGCCGACTCTGTTCCTCACCTCCGTCTCCTCCGATACCCTGCATAGGATACACACGTTTACATACAGACATAGTATACCCTAGTAGCACGATCCACCACCCTCAGGCATACGCCCCCATGCGATATATTGCTGCTAGTCCTTGGAAAGCAAGATCGATTTTTTGATGCTTTCAAAATTATTGAAAACACCGTTTACGCTCAGACGCGTCTCTGAAAAATCCATGAGTCGATGCACCCCTTCTCGACTACGATCTCCCACGGGCGCGTCATCGTCGACGTCGTAGTCGCTTCCAGACTTCAACGGGGGAGTCAATGTCGTGAGACCAGAAAAGGGAGTGCGGAGTCGAAGGACTGAGAGAGGTGGGAGAAGGACGAAGGAAGAATAGCAAAGTCATCCAAAAGGCGTGACGAAAGTATAGGCTAGCGTATCAAATCGGAAAGCAGCGTTATTTCCCGGTGCAAAGGGGTTGACAGGAGGACGTATAATTTCTCGCAAACAGGTCACTGGTGTCTCATAAAAAGGGAGTGACGCGTGCGTTCGCATAGCAGAAGCATATCAAACGCTGTTCATTAAGCGGATCGCGGATAGCGCGAGGATTTTCAAAATCCTCGAATTTGAACGTCAGTCGGAGTACCGAACGGGAACGAGCCGAAATGAATTTTCAATTATCTCGGACAAAGACGTAATTCCGGGTTTAAAACGTCTTCGGCCGTGTTGTGGCGTAGTGAAGCTATGGAGAGAGGTGGCCTTATCGAGGGTAGCGACTGGCAGCGGGGCCAGGGTGAAAAGATTTTCAAATTAAATTTCGGGATTAGTACCCGTTTAATACCGACAAGTGGTCGCAAGACGTCCCAGGGGCGTACTACGTGCTTTCTACCCAGTCACCCTCCCACGAGACACTGGCACACAATCGTCCGCGTAACGATGTAACGACGTGTAGATACGTTTCGCACGTTTCCATTTGCCAGGCGCAAACTCCATCGTACCCATCCTCGTGGGTAGCCTATTAGTCGCGCCTCTATTGACAGAAGCTACTTGCCGCTGGGATTAAATCTAATTTTCACTGCAACGTGGGACTCGCTGATCAAGGAAACCGACGCGTTAATGAATCGACGTCTGTATCCAAGGACCAAGTCAGCTAAGTTACCTACGTGATGTTACAGCGTGTATGAAATCCATATATACGTAATCCCTGGTAGAAATTTTCTTCCGTAAGTCACAGAGCCGGTCAAGGCCTTAACTGGGCTAGTACAGGCCTAGCTAGGACCTCGATGGGCCCTCGATTTTGAGGATGAAATTTCTACTTAGGACCATACAATGTATAAAGCACATGTGGAAATTTAGCAGAACGACCAGGGTCACTATCGGGAAAGGAATACTAGTTCAGCTTAAACTAGGACGTTAATAAAATACTAGAAAGAGGTGGTCGTGAAAGATATAGAGACAAACCGTGGATTTTAGTTGAGGTCAGGTAAAGGGAGTAAACTCAAAAGGTAAAAAAAAGTGGTAAAAAGGGTGCGATAAACAACGGGTTAATGAAAATAAAAAACAACGCATGAAGAGCGCAGTAGCCAAGTATTGGTACAGATAGCGTTCCTTGCTGGTGGTAGACGTGACACTGCTGCTGACAATAGTTGTGGCGATGGTGTAGTGGTGCTGCTGATGCTGGTAGGTAAAGCCTTCCAGTTTTGGTGGATTAGAATATCAATTATCTATACTAGAGGCCTGAGGAGCGCCCGTTATAGCACAGCATTGTGGCTTTAAAGCCTTAACAGCTACTAAAGCAAAAGCTCCTTCTGTCTCACTCTTAAGCACGGAAAACAAGCCGTGTTAGACGAAGGGGTATTTTGAGGGCCGCCATTGGCTATCCACGCTCCTTTATTGCCGGTTGCCTGGTAACCGGTATACCAACACAACCTCGAGTTCCCGAGGGCAACACATCCTCTCCCAGTACCAACCCCTACACCGGGAGTGGGCACTATGTGTGCGTATCGCGTGAATATATTTAGCGGCGAAACTACCACCCTTTTGATGCGAGGGTGTTTCGAGAGCCGACTCTTGCCAGATTCCCTCTCTATAAAGGCTTGCTTCTCCGCGAAAACCAAGACAGTGGCCTCCCTTAAATGTTTCCAGTCTTTTCTGCCCTCTCTTCCGGGAGTCCTCACCGGCTCTTGTTGGATATAATCCTCTATTCCCGTCTTCGATGACACTCACGGGGACAAAACAAAACGGAGCACGCACTGCACTTCCGAGAGAATGGTCACCATGCATCATTGAGGCATGACTAGAAACAGAGAAGCAGGTACTTTCCATTCACGGAATTTGCATTAGTATTGTTAATGATAGTCATCAATGAAATTACAAGATCTCTGGCTTCGCGATCAATGGTCGTAGAGAAAATAAAGGATTTACAAAATTTCGGTAGGTTATCCAATTACGTGCTCGCTCTCGATCTTGATACCGATCTACGCCGCCTTTCGAACTACACTGATCCAGGATTTCACCACTGCCAGCATTGAATCCCTAGTCTCCTGAGGGATTCGGATGGTCCCTTGAGGCTGGTACTGCAAACGGATTAGATCTAGGAGGAATTAGACAATCGATGTTCTACCTAACGTTTCGTGCATTAGGGTTCTAGACTCACTCTGGCAAACGCTAACTGGATTTCGTTAATTGATTTGCTTACAGCAATTCGCTTGAAGATCGTGGTACCATTTGGTGCAGTATTTATCGATCTTGTTGTGTAATACTGAAATTTCAAATAAGCTTAGTATTACGAGATGCGTCTGACGCGAACTCGACATTACGAATTCTTGAATTTTACATATATGTTGTAAGTATTGTCAGGAGCCACAAGAAGAAAAATCTATAGTTGCGATTACTATAGCAGTGGTTAGTATTTGGAAAACAAATTTCTAGTGACAACAACAACAATTCTATTAAGATTAACGATATAAACTAGTGAGACTTAGAATCACTATGGTAAATTTTGACAGAATCATTGTTATTGCTACTAGAATTTTTTGTTGTTAAAATTCTAAACATTGCACTAGCAACCATTTTTCTGCGTGCAGTGATTAAACACTAAAATATCAAATTGGTTGAGTCTACCCCGGTATGCCTCTGGGCAAATTGTCATGAAATTAACGGTAATGACTTTGACTGTTTTTCACCTTCTTTTTCCTCTGTTAAAAAGAGATGTTTACGATATCTATCAGGAGCGGACTCTTTCTCACCTAATAGAACGATTGATTCAACAACACAGGCTAAATAAGCACACTTTGAACGCCATAAGAAATATACTGGAGAGGACGTAAAGAGGAAGATTCCTTGACTTTGACAAACAATGCATTACGTATTGTTGCGTTAAGTCCTAATAATTCCATTTGAAATACGTAGTTTATCATTCTCGTAGAAAGGATACTTAGAGCATCTAAAAGAAGAAAAGGGAATGGATCAGGAAATTTGAGTGCGGATGAGGTCGCTGCAAATTTTCTAAAAAAAACTGTCTTCGTAATATACGAATACGCACCATTATTAATTAAATGTTTAGTATGGCAGCAGCGTGTGGCTAATAAAGACGTGAAAAAGGTAAACGCGAAGAAAAAGGGGCAAGGGGCAAAAGGGCGAGAAGAGGGAAACTCAGGACGGGCTGCACTGGGGCTTTTTAAAAGAGCTCTGACGAGTGCTCAGAACGAGCCATATGGCCAACGTCTCGTCACCGTCAGCTTTGTTCCGAAAATTTCCCAAAGTCTCTTTTCTAACCCCGGCGCCGTAGAGCAGCACGAGTTCACGATTAGGTAAACTGCGCGAGTCGAGTTGGGAGCGCTCCATAGTGACGTCAGCAGTGTTTCAGAGTCCAATTAGTCAAGGGATATATAATTGGGATTAAGCTCGTAATTAATAGTTAATTAGCCGCCACTAGCGGTAGGTACATACCTACTGCGAGCTTGTAACAGCGCATGGCTGATGTCGGGAAAGGGTTTGCTCTCTATTGTACTGCCGTGCCGCTCTGAACTTTTCGCTCGTTAATTCAAAATTAATTTATAATTGATAATTATTTTCAACTTGTGTATACGAGCGAAGGAGGACTTTTTGTCTTACCTAAATAAATTGATCCACATGTTTTGTTTATTATTGTTTTGTCGTTACCACGGGATAGACCTTCCCGTGATCAGCTAAAAAATTTAAAATTACTTTTTTAGCTCGACTTCCTATACGATTCGGACAAAAAATATAATGGTGTTGCGTAATAGGTACAACAGTTAATACCTACTGAGTTAAGCTACCTATGTAACACAGAGCGAAGTTTCCAGATTCGCCGTTTTTTCAAGATGGAGACAATTTCACTCAAATTTTATTATATATTGTTTTCATTCATTTAAAATCACTTCGAGTATTTCCTGAAATCATTTGTCCTCAAATATCGCGTACACTTTTTTTTCAGTCCTTATCGACCCGTCAAAACGCGTTTTGAGATGCCATTTTTTTAATTGTTTCTAACTCTGGGATTCTTCTGGCTCTGATTCTAATTCGACCGATCAATTTATGATTTTTTTAGAATGCTTTTCATTCGAGTCATTCGGATTCTCGGGTTCTCAGTTTCCCTGCTAGCTAATACGATTTATCTAACAATGAAATAACGACGAACTAGAGAATTGCTAAGCTGGTTATAATGGGTAATTTGATATAAGGGCTTCTCTACGTCTACCTGCGCTGTACACTCGTTCGGATGGTTATCAATTACAGACTATAGAATGAAATAATGAACGTCAAATTCAATGAAACACGTTACTGCTGGCGCAGATTTAATGAATTCTCGTAATTGCTATTATGAGACGTGGGCGCGCATTATTTTTCATTTTACTTTTTTTTTTCGTTGCCTACGTCTAAAGTTAATTTCTACTGGGATACATTTGTTTGTATTTTCTCCCAACCATTTTCGTATTATAGTTTCAATTTTTTATAGTTTCATGCTATTTTGTTTGCCATGACTATAAATGAGGTTCGATTAGAATAGTGTTTTAAACTAAGTTATAATCCTTTTTCTGTATTTTTCTAGGCGTCGGGCATAATATCGAATCGGGCAAAGACTTTACAGTCGACGGACTCCCTGGTTACAGTAAAAAGAAGAAGAAAAAACGTCGTCATAGGTGAGTCTCTGATCGTAATCGAGCAATAACATATACCGAAATTTGTACCTGATTGTAGATCATTTAACGCTAATATACGTAATCTGAATATTTCGAGTAAGGATATAATTATCGCATCTTATTATATAGTATATCACTGCTTTTCATTAGAGAGAGGTAGACGAAGTATATACAATATATTTTCTGTAAAATTCCATTTATTTACAACATTGAACGCTTGACTAAGAATTTCCAAATACATGACCAACAAAGTCGAATAGCCTTATAAGCATAACCAACAGATCATTACATTTCGTTTTTAAGAAATTAGAGGTCATAAATGCTAATCAACCTGACAAGCCAGAAATCAGTATGCATTATTTTCAATGATCGGCCTAACAAGACAATGACAGGTTGTGGCATGACTTTAGACTTTCACATATCATAGGAATCCTCCTGAAAAGGTCATCTGCCAAAGATATTGCCACTCAGTTGTACACTTACAAAATTCTTGACAAATTAAGCATAACAACGTGATATTAATATACACGCGACTCGTTACAGAATTCCTTTGCATTTCGTCCTGGCCATTTCCCGACGCGCAGCGCCATTTTAGATTGCACCACGCTCTCACGAACCTCACAACATTTCTCCCTCAGCGGGAAGTCGATTTTCATAAATATTCGAACTCTTGCAAAAAGGAAACAGTCCTTCTATTCTTTTTTTTGAAAAACCCGTAAAATTTTTCGCGCTCGTCCATAAAGTAAAATTTTTTTATATTTTACGTTGATTTAATGTCATCGCTTCGACTTTATCGAATATTGTCACGTATTTTCGAGTTACATATTGCGACCGACTGGAATGACTGTTTTGCCTTGATGATGTTCGCGCTCTCATCAGTGTCAACGTTAACGAAACCTCGTTAACGCCCTTCGTAATAACACACAGCGTGAACAAAGCGAAGCGTCAGTCTTAGTCGAGATGAAGCGATCAGCGTTCTACAATCGAGGATCGATAGGATCGATGATCGATCTAGCGACCGATTTGAAGGTGAAGCTGAACGAGTCAACGAGTCAAGTTAACGAGATGATGATCGTCCAGAGAATGACTTTCAATTCGAAAGAATTTGAGCCCAACAGATGCCTGCCTATTTGCTGCAACCGGCAATTTGTCAAATTATTACTAATTGGGCGTCTTAACGTCGAATTTGGCCGTGTTCGTATTGGGTCTTCACACGATAGAGAAAGCGTCAGGCCAACTTGACTTTTATCATTTTACGCAATGATTCAATTAAGGCGTAAATACATAGGTTAGGTACATTGCTTCTCAGCGTCTTGATGCCTATAATTTTTAAATTATTTACGATATTTATTTTGAGCACAGAGGTCAGTCCAAGTCCGATCTCAGTCTCCCACGTTGGTTCTCCTTAATTATTTATAAAATCGAAATTATCACCTGCCATCGAATCCGCCACTTCGCGAGGAGCATGTATACTCGTCTTGATGAATTACGCTATTTTCCATAGTATAGTGCGTTAGACAATGCCGACGAGATAGCGTTGCGAGTATACTTGAGATGCTGAGAGATAGGGTAGACTTAGGGGAAAAGTTGTAATGGCATATAACTAGGTTCATATGGTTGTTGCTCCAGGACGATCTTCACGTCCCAGCAGCTGGAGGAGCTGGAAGCAGCCTTCAAGGAGGCCCATTATCCAGACGTCTACGCCCGTGAGATGCTCAGCCTTCGAACGGATCTTCCCGAGGACAGGATACAGGTGAGAGTGGATACAGTGCTACATTACGTACAGAATACATGATCATACCCAACGCGTCAAATGACAATAATACATATTAATGATCATTCTACGTCACGATACTCTCGGTCAGTTTACACTTGTCGTTATTCCCATTTGCGCCTCCGTCACGGATATGTCGCCTTGTATCAACAGAATAGTACAATCCAATAGAATAAATGAAAAACAATCAACAGTGAGCAGAAACGTACTTAAATTCAAAATTATGTAGCTAAAATTCGGGAGAGTGATGGATATTATATAAAGACGGAAAAATTTCATCATTAACCCGGCATTACTCACGCAGAGTGATCAGGTCACCCGAACTCAATGCTTTTTAAATGGGGAATAAAATCGCGCGAGCATTCCGGGGTTAAGAATGTAGAGGCGAGAATCGGATGATAAGAAAGAATCTTCGCGAAGGAAGAAAAGTGTATGGAAAAAAGGTAAGAACAGGCAGTCACGCTCTACGTACCCAACAAGAAAAGCCTAAGCGACGAATATAGTAGAAATCGACTGCGCGAGCTTTAGCGAGACGGGGAATAATGGTGGCTGACAGAGAGGGTAGATATTCGATACCAAGAATCGGCGAATAGTAACGTACTAACGGTAGGGTTGAACCCGACCCTTCACCGTACAGTGCAACTCTCGGAACTAGTTAAAGAATGGCGGAAGCCAGCAGTACAGTGATGACGCTCCCTTCTGGAAGAGGATACGATGAGAGAACCAGCATAAAAGGAAAAAAAAGAGAAAATACTAGCGATAGGATATAGGTATACGAAAGGAATCCATAAAAAAAAGATGATAACATGAAAGGTAAAGGAAGAGGAGATAAACGGATACAGTATGAGAACGTATGAACGTTGCAAATGGCGAAGTGAGATAAGAAAGCGAGTGAGTTAAGCGAAGGGAACGAAGGGTGAGTGGGCGAGTGGAGGAAAAGATTGAAGGCGAGTGAGGCGAGTGAAGGAAAGAGCAATGGCGATAGAGGGAATAAAGGGGACCAAGGGATAGAGACGAAAAGGCCGAGAAGGTAGTGGGGTCCAAAAAGCGAGTGTATAAAGGGAAAATTTTCCCGAGGTGACGGTTAGTTACGGCAAGCGGTAGACTATGCGCGGGATCGGTTTCCGCATGGTGGCCTCGGAACAAGGTCCTCTGTACGCTGAGCTCGCGGTGAGCTACAATAAGGCCCGTAGACCGGATGGAGCATAGGCACGGGTTGTATACCGGGTAGTGATTATATTTTGATATAATCTGGAGAGCGCGAAGGGGTGCGCGCTGAACGTACTGGCGCGTACACACCGACAAAGCGGCCATTGCAGGGTGGGTGCGGTCCCGCGGGCCAATCAGCACGACGGGCCGCGGCACGCGGGCCAATCAGCGCACGCCTTCACCCGTCTTTTGTTTCTAAGTTCTACGAGGGGACACAATAACGAGCCCGCAGAGAGGGGCTGGTAATCGTTAACGGGATATTTTTTTACGAGAGTGTTTGCTCCTTCTCTACCAATCTCTCTGGTACCACTCCGGTGCTCTCTCTCGCGTTTACTTTCTCACTCTCTTTCTCTACCACGTATACTTTGTCCTGTATATCGTTTCGTAGGAGAGTAGATTACTCGTGTGAGATTATGGGAACCGTAAGTATCGGTTGAGTATTATTACTGTATTGACTCGTGTACCTGCCATTTCAGAGAAATAAAATTAAGTCTGAATTACTCTATGAGTATTGTATAGTAAAAATGTTTAAGTATCAGAGATGACTCGGAAAAGTCTGGTGTATGTCTCTTTGAGCTGGATCAAGTATTTCTCATGTCAATTGAGTGTTAGTTAAGTCTTTACATTGATCTTCGTCTCATTGAAGTCTGGTTATAGTCTGGATCAAGTCGCTGTACGTGGACGGTCTGGTATATTCTATTAGACAAATTTTTGCAGAAAGATTTTGAATCCTAGACAATTATGGGACAGTTCATGTTGAGCGACTTGATACGGACCATACCCAGACTTCAGTGAGACGAAAATCAATGCAAAGACTTTACTAATACTCTATTGAGATGAGATGAGTACTTGATCGAGATCAAAAAGATATATGTCAGACTGATCTGAAATATCTCTGACATTTTTACATTTTTACATTTTTACTCGGAAAATCGCTGCAAACCTGATCTTTATGATTTCTCATCTCTAAAGAATGGCTTCCACATTCCATGCCAATAGCCATTTTCCTATAGATCGGAGGAAACTCCAAGGATTATACGCCGTAACTGTCGTCAAGCTTTTCCCGTACATTATATTCCCGAATTTAACAAAACAAACTCCTAATTATGTAACAGCTCTCCCTAAGCACCATGACGCCAAATAACTTCAGTCATTAAAAATAGTGATATAATCTATCCGAAATACAAGTCTGCCACAATCGTCCTCTCACGGTGTCTTCCATGCCGCCATTAATACCTACGCGTAAGGCTATACGATAGCACCATTTTCAAACAGAATCTTCGCCTTTCACCCAAACTATATTCTCAAAAAAAAATTAAAAACCCGCCTGAGTGAGACAGGTGCACGATTAAGCCGTCAGACATTTGACGACAGCTAAAAAGACGTCTAAACGTGCATGCCCGTATGCCGTGTATAATCTCTTCAACGTAATTTCTACGTCCGATGACTGGACGGAATGAAAAGTGAGACAATAGGATTCCCTTCTTAAACGAGCAGCCGCAACGCGTGGCAGCGGCGGCGGTCGTGCTGGCGGTGGTAGCTGCTGTTAACATTGCGGCGACGTACCGTTAGCAATGGGGCAAAAGAAAAGCGTGCATTTGCCTAGCCGCAGGAAGGGACGAGCGTTGTGCTCCCCCCCTCCAGCCCCCTTCCCCATCCTTAGCAGATACGCGTCGCTCGTTACGAAAGGCGTTTCAGGTGTACGAGAAGAACGGCTTAGGCCCCAACCATCCAAAGGGGCGAGCAGTCAATTGGCGTCGAAAACCGTTTCCGCCTTCGAACGAAATTACAACGATTATCAAATTGTGCTCTGACAGGAGTACGCCTTGTTACTTGTTAGGCAGCCCGTGACGCGTCAGTTCTTGATTAAATTATTAGGCTGAGTTAGGTGGGCCTACAGGGGAGTAAATTAATTATTAATGGTCGCCCGCTTATTAGTTCTTGGTCGATCGTCGACAGGTTACTTGCCACGTTACAGCCAACCTACGCGTATTGTCTATCAGCTACCGGAATACCGCGCAGACACGAACAGAAATTAAATTCCGAAAATTCGAAACAATTACCGCAACCAATTAATTAGTTTAGTTCGGCGATGACGTGATAATTAATTTGTTCAGCTGTTTTTCGCGAGATTTTGGGTGTACTTGCTTTTTTTTCCATATTATACTTATGAACGTGATTGTAGGATCCAAGTATAGGAGTAATCAGGTTGGATTTGATACGCCATTTTTTATTTGATGGTTAATAATGCATTATTTGGTTAAATTCAAAGGATATATCTGAAGCGTGAAAGTTTGTTCAGTTTTAAAGATTAAATATATTATTGATTGTTCAATGGTAATTTTTCAATTTTGTCTACTGTTATCTATTATTAGTTAGTTGTAATTACTTCTGAGATAGAACTAGTTGTACTTTTCTTTAGATTTGTTCCCGTGGTTCCATTATGGAGCGTCACGTAGTATAGTACTCGAGGCACTTTTCAATTTAGGAAGATGAAGCCGTGTAGTAGAGACCATATCCCGATTGCTTACGGTGCGAAGACTCCCTTCACGTGAATTTCTGGAAACAGAAATTCCCCGTGACGTGCGCTTCCTTTGTCTCACCTTACATCGAGAAAATTGCGGAAACGCTGCGAAAGTCCTGGAAAAATCTTGAGAACATCCGACGCAAGTAGAGGCAAGCCAAGTAATAAATATACAACCAATAAATCAGTAACAAACGTGTGTCAGTCATTTTGATAAAGATTCGATCACCGGAGAAATGACAAAGCTCGTTTGAAAACTACTGGTGTCCCCGCCGTGTGGTTAATCGAACTGTCCTCCGCAGACTTTCCGTGCAATTCTTCCGAATTTTCTAAGGGCGAATATCGAAATAAGCGACGGTTCCCACCCGCTGCGATAGAGCTGATAGATCAGCCTCGTGCGACGTCCCGACGCTCACCGTTCGTTATTTCGAAGCTATCCTACTAACCAACTATCCTGCGTCTGATTGCGCGACGACTCTGCGGACAAACGGACTTAATTTCGGCTTGCGGCTCCTTTGCGGGGGTGCCAAAATTATAGCCTGTCTGGCCACGCGCACTTTACCGAAGGATCGATATCGCTGGGGGTCTCCGACAAAATTATATCGCGAATTGCTATTGGATGGTTATTGGATTAGTACCAGCATCCATGGTCCTGGTCTCTGTAAAGGCTTAAGGTATAATTAGAACGAATTCCGTGAACAGGGTACTTCCCCACACGCTACGATACACACGTCGCTATCCCTTTGAGAACATATCATTAATATGTTGTTTGTGCGACGCATGTGTTTCTATTGACCTCTTGAATTTTGCGAAAGATCACTGGCAACCTCTATAATTTTCTTATAAATACGTCAAGGGACACAGAGGCGAGTAATTATTCAATTTGATTTAGTAAGAAAACCCATAAAATTTTCATTGTCCGCGCATCACAAAGAAACTCCAGTCATTTTTTAAAGATATATTTCGTGACTCGAGAATACAAGAAGGCCGGATCACAATCATAACCCGGTTTAAGCGTTTCTATCATAGAAGAATTTTGACGGGGGTTACAATCGCGCGTCGGTCCACGCGTCGTACACAAATAAAAGATGTCCGCTAAAAAAAAGTTGACTTCAAGTAGCAAGCAGCAGACGCATTTACAAGTAACAAGTCATCCCAAAGCTCTCGATGTCTCATCCAACTCCGTAGCCTGCCAGTTTCTGACAAAGGTTCTTCTGAAGGAAGCCCCCTTCCTGACAACAGGGCACCATTGTCGAAGACCCCGGTTAACGCTGCAGGCGCCATTGAAATTTCGTTAAAACAGTCTGGCCTCACGGACTCGCCAGGTAGGAAGGCCATTCGGAACGTTTAATCCTGCATGATCATCGCGATGCCGGCTGAATCATCGAACGCTCCTCCCGAAACTTATGGAAGAACTGTTCGTAGATATTCAGCGCCATTGCTTTCGCTACGTTACTGTACAGGTACTGCTGCCGTATTGTAGGTATGTACCGACGCTAGCGTTCCTTACTATCGGGACACTCGGTATATAGAAAAAAATGAAAACGTCGACAACGAGGATGTAAACTATAAAGCGTAACCGTAGACAACGAAGCGACGCGGTGAAAATCGTGCAAACTGGCCGAGAGCCGAAGAGGACTCCGACGTACAAAATGGCCGTCGTAATAACGTTTCCGACGTCGTTCCGTAGCCGGGTTTACGTGGTGCGCGCAGGGTCATTTCGACGAAATGCAGTCGTAAAGAGCCCCCCTCTCCTCCTCTCATATAATTCAATTGTGAAAATCTCCATTCGTAGGCTATTTCGCGAACAACTGCATTATTTGGCGGTTCTGACTTTCAGAAGGCCGTAACTATCGCGAAAATGCTATTGGAGTCGAGTCGAGAGAACTCGGCTTGACTCGAGTCGTCGTGCTCCTGGCTCGCACTCCTTACAGCTAGAAGATATCCTAGACTCTTCGATAACAATTTAGAACGAGAACGACCCAAGTCATGTCTACGCGGTTCAGTCGTAGACACCGTTCTGTCCCCAAAGTGCAGCTAAGAAAGGGTAATGGCGTGGAACAACTCAAATGACCCGCGAAACTCGAGCTCAAGACTCTGTGTTTATGTTTAGTAGGCGCTCGACGTCATAAGTTGCGGAAAATTATACGGGAATATTACCATTTGCACGAGAAATTTATGGTAATTTTCAGGGTAAGGTATCTCGAAACGATGGGGTGAGCTCTTTGGGAAATATTCGCTTTTAAATATCCCGCTCCGTTCTTTACGCTTTATATACATACGTAAGAATGGCTGTTGTTCGAATGGATATTCGCTAAGGAAATTTGAACTTAACGCCATACGCCATTTTGTAGATTCATGGAAAATTATCTTTTGATCGAAATATTTTCTTTGAGATAAATTTTTTGTCGGTCTTTTGTAATCCTGAAAATGTTCCATCATACGGGTGTACGAAATAGAATCAATCGGAAAAAATGATCGTTTCTACATATTTGCGGAAGGAGATGGAATATGCGAATAAATGACATGCGGGAACGTTATGCGCCATCTACATATGATCGCAAGTACCATAGAGATTCAATTCGTGACTCGATCCTTGGTAATCGCTATTGATATTTATAGAAGAATATTGTCGCATCCGGTGAGAATGAATGGTAATCGCTGAAAAACGTTCGAAATATGAAAATGGAGCGGAAAATTGTAGTTTACAGTTTAAAAAGGATTTTTCAATGGCAGTCAGTCATTTTACTACTAACCGCAGTATTGGAGTGGTACCGTTGTTATTGTCACTTTATGGATTGATTCGAAAGAATGATTGTCCAGTGAAAATTGATTTTTTGTCGCACGTTGCTGTTAGGTACACGATGAAATGTTATTTCATGAAAATTACCATGTGTATTGCCAAAGAATACCAAACCCACAACACGTTCCTTAATAAAGAAAGACGCTTTCGAGTAGCAGCTTTCTCAAGATTGACAGCTAGTATATCCTTCCTAAGAATCTAAAGGGATTCGGAAAAATTTCGATTATGTGTCTAAGAGCTCGTCTGACGCTATGTACACACGGTCGGGTCTTAGAAATTAGCCATTCTCAACTCGGCAAAATAAATATTTTCGTATTTGACCATCGTTAACGGATTATGGAAATCTTCAACGGGGTGAGAATGGTATACCCGATGATCGAGCAGATACTTTCCCTCGGTTATTAATTCCAATGACGTATCTTTTTTTTTCATGAGAGAAAAGCGCGGAAGTATCAGTTCATAGAGGCGAACGAGCTAGTTAAAAATTTTCTCAATTTTTATTAAGACGTCATTTTCGGACAACACAATGACGTAAGCAATTATTTTGCTACCCCGATATAGTCTCAAATAAAAAGAATTTCTATCGACTGATAACTACATTAATTTTATCAGAAATTACTCATAGTGCAAAATCAAAGTGATTATATTCGTAACTGAAGTGAAGGTAAGATGAAAAAATAAACGCATCTTACGTCGAAATGTCGGCACGTGATTTCGCATAAAGGATTACACGAAATTAGGCGTTAGTCACTGCGCTGCTATTGATTTTGTCTTTTGGATGTTCGCAACGTGGAAAGGGCCCGCGTGTGAGTGTCTCTCCGACACAGAAGGGGGGTGGGGGGCTACAAAGCTACAACGCATTAAATACTCGAGAGCTCGCCTGTCCTCGGATGAACATTACGAGCGGTGCGACTCAAATTGATTGCGTCTAAAATACAACGAGCTTTTTCATTTTCTTCTACCGAGCGACCTTTGTGGCGAGCGGCGATGAATCTCACAAAAAAACTTTGCGGGGCGAACGTCGTCTCTGTTTGATTCAATCCTCCATCAATCCTTTAAGTGATGCTCTGTGCCTCTTCTCCCGATCCCCCCTTTTTCTCACACCTCGAAATCCATCTCCCACCCTCGCACGTAATACAAAGGGATGCCGCTAGAGGAAGAAAACATAAACGTAATAGAGAAATCGGAAGACGAGAGAGAGACAAATATTAATTGTCAAATGCGATGACGGAAGCAAAGAGAAAATCGATGATATCATTAGGGTCTCGAGCTACCGATTTTCGAAGCGTTTTGGTTCTCTATCGGCAGTCACTTGCTGAAATTGTTAGCGCCATTTAACCGGGGATCAAATTAAAATCGAATTAGAGCTGTTCCACGCGTGATTCAGCACGTAGCAATTCCCACACGAGGCTCATAATCTAGTCGCATGGAAGGAACTATTGCTCGTACATAAAAGCGGCTGCTGGGGCTATCATCCCCATTCCAATCCTCATCTTCATCCCCATCATCATTTCCCTTGCTGTCTGCAGACCATGGCCCATAATATGGGGTAGCCGGTGCTAGTGTTGCTTCTGCTGCTGCTGCTGGCTGGTGCTAGTAGTATGCACCGTGCGGGAGAGCTCATGAATTTTCTATCGCTTGTCGAAATGATTAAATGATTTCACGCCGAAGGGGATGGCTTAACGCGTCGGCTTTTGACTTCTACGACTCAACGAAGGGTGCACCCTATCGAGGGCACCCCCGTCATCTATTATTTATATTAATAGGCATCGTACAAAGTGCAGGTCCTTCGTCGACCCATGAATGACCCGTTTTTGTCACTCGGTTGTTTCGACTATTAAACGATAATGATATTCATGATTATTGAATTTTAACTGATGAAATTAATCATTAGATCAAATTTAATTGTACAGGCATTTTATTTTTATCTGAGTCTTCGATCGACAAGATCGTTAAACTTATCGTGCAGATCGATAAATACGTGGAACTTCGATCCTCTAAAGAAGTGATCCATTTATGCCAATCTTGTGTGAAGTTAGCAGTTTCTCGATCAATAATGGGTAAATGATTTTGGTATCTCTGAATAAAACCAAGCCTCGTAAGTCTCCGACAAACAAAGCGATGAATTCCGGATGGACGAGTTTCGCCCCAAAAATTGACCAATAATGTCGCATCGGGAAAGTCCCTCTCGCGGTTAACGGGTGGCAAATAAATAAGGGTGCGGGTCCTCTCGTAAATCTATGAAATATCCACCAATTTGGGCGTTGCGCGATTGTCAACGGGACCGCTTATAAATTCTAATAAACTCTCATGGCTCGTAGAGGAAAAGGGAGATGGGGTAGTTGGGTGGTAGGTTAGCGGGTTGGCGGATTGGGAGGGTGAAAGTGTATACTGGGATGCCACGAGTAGCGGATAAATCTCGTATAACCGAATTACGTTAGAAACATGGACCGAAGTCTTGCCACGCCCTCTCTGCCGATGAAGCGCTATCTGATCTGAGTCTGCGTGCAGGAAATATTCTCAACGAATTCTCTCTGTTCCGTTTGGAAACAAAAATAGCCTTCGCACGTTTGTCCCAGTCATCCTCTCTCGGCCACTGAAACGGCCATGTGAAAACTATGGATCCGTCGAAACTCGAAATCCCATTCAATGATTCCTCCATTGACGAGATCAACAATCATCCCTCGTTAAAAACCCGACGAATTGACTCTGATGAAAATTACACCGACTCTTTTTTTTATACGCAACTGCATTTTCATTCGCGAAATGAACTAACCTCTCTTCAAATATGTTTCTATATCGATCGTACTTTTGATACCGACACAAGCGACTTTTACGAATTCATGGAGAAAATGATTCTTACGGTACCGATATAATCAGTATTATTAAAAACAAATGTCTTTTGATCCATCACGAAATGACGGTGCATAAATCATAATACTGACGAAAAACAATTATTTATGACTTTCTAATAGAAAATCAGACAAAAATATCATATTTAAGAATTTTATGAGCTTCCTTCAATTCGTAAAAATTCATCGACTAATTGATGCAAAATTATATTATGTTTCGATTAGAATATCGGTATACGAAAAACATTGTCTACTTGTCAAAGGCATCGACGCGAGAATATTCATAGTAGAGTATATGTTGTTGCCTGCGTGGCGATAATGCCAGGGTAATAAGTGTTTGTAAGGTTGGTCGACCTGACTGAGCAAGTGTCCCGCGCGTAATGATGTTCCGACGCGTGCCGCATATCCCAGCAGGGTGTCCACTCCTCGGTCCATATAACTATTGAGCAGTGTAACCGGGGGATGAATTCATGTATTACGTGGTAAATAAGTCGCGCGTTTCGGGGTTAATGCGCTCGGTTCACACACTCGTTACTTATTTGCGCGGATTAATTGGCTTAGGCTTGCGGCTGTGGGAATCTAATCAGTCCTTGGCGTACAGAATCGGTGATTAGATTCGGTATCCTTTGATTCCTTGCCTCTATTCGATTCCGTTCAATGCGATTCAGATTCGGATTCACTTTACTTCGAAACTTCTCTCGTTATCTATGACCTTTACCGGATTCTACTATTTACCAACTCTTTTCAAATCGAACGATAATCGATTATTCTCTATGTACAATGGCCGGGATTAATACGTGTGTCATCGATTTCGTCCGATTTTTTTCTCGGCACTCAGTCCTGAAATGAAAAAATGAAAATCAGACTACATGACATATATAAACATATGGGAAAAGTATTGGAAGATTATGGGCTGGGTCAGATAATGGATTCAAAAGTAGGAAGACATTAACAGCGCTATCTCTTGGCCTGCTCTATCAGCAGGCTTGAATCACATGGAGACTGCGTGAGCAATTGCAAGCCGACACTCCGAGACAAAAGACATCAACATGTTTGATTTTCATAAATTCATTTTAGGGCCGAGTTCCATGAAAAAAAGCCGGGCGAACTCAATGACACATGTATTAATGCCGGCCATTGTACCCATACTCCACAAAAAACATGTAATTCTTATTTACGAACGTTTTTTCGAACATTACATATTTCTATTATTTTTTACGAAACAAAAAAAAGTTCAATCTCATTCTTTCTGATCGTGATACATAATTATGCCCTTATTAAATCAGGTTATCGGGATACGATCATATTCTCGTATAGAGTCAATAGAGAGTCTAGTCAAGCGACACTGGAGGATAGACAATCAGACGTCTAGCCATTGAAGCGAGTCAAAGAAGAATCTCGAAAGTCTCCTCAGATGAATTCCTAGCAGTGGCAAATAATAATAAAGATAGTCCCGATCTCATTATCATCCAATCTTAAATTAAGGAATCTCTCTCTCTCTCTCTTCAAGAGAAGAAGAGTAACGAGATCTCCAATTAGGTTTCAGGATATTAAACCTGTAAGTATGCCAAAATTTACTACTGGCAGGTCATACTCGAGTTAGTCAAGTATAAACGTCACGAGTATACAAGAAACACATAGAAAGAAATAATCGAAGATAATCGATATGAAATCGGTCGGCCGATTATTTTTTACGACGTTACACACCAATCAAAAAGCTTTTCGTAGACCTTCGAGGACCCTTGTATCTTGAGCCACGATACTTCAATGTTTCAATACAACATACCGCATCAAGTGTCGTGCACGAGCTGGCAGGTGGGTGTGGAGTCTCACACTTGAGCTATGGGCTATCATCCTGACTTTACGTTGCATCGGTGTATTGGTAATCCATCGGAACTCTCCTTCTCTCTTTATCTGACTCTCTCATTCGCTCTGCCACTCTCTATGCTATAGTCTCTCTGTCTTTCTTTCTGTCTCTTTCCACCAATCCCTTCGTTCGTCACGTCCCACCTTCCCCTACCCTACGTCTATCCGTATCCATATAGATATAGTTATACCAAGTGCTATATGTATTTCTGTATATATCTATATCTGTATATCTCTCTGGGGCTCTTTTGTTCTCTCTCCTTCTCTCTCGCTCTCTCTCTCTCTTTCCCTCTCTCTTTATTCCCATTCCCATTCTCATCCTCTTGTTTTGGTCCAATAGTCAGTCGCCGGTCTGATCGATGATACGCGAACAGAGTACTGCGCATGGCCGACTAAATACAAACTCGCTGCTTATTATACCGGGTGTGCCAATAAAGAAGACCCTGTTTCGGGTTTCCTTATCTCGTCGAAGTTCGAGAACCACTGCATTGCAGACTATCCGTTCTGATATTTTTGCTATTATACAGAGAAAATACGGAAATTCGATAACCTCCTGTCTTACCGAATTGACGATTGAATGATTTTCGATACTCAACGTTTAATCTTTGTACAGACATTCGTACATGTGATATTCAGATTCTCTTCATTTCAGCAAGTTCAGTTATAGTTATAATATGCGTATCAATTCAAAAGAAAAATGGTCGTCATTCCCTTTGCACAGGAGGCTATACAACAGGGTGAATGTAAAATTTCAAAAAATTATTTTGATCATATAAAACTCCAAAATGGTATTTAAAAGAGCACAAATATAGATAGTACAACTTATAGTAATCTCCATGTATAATATCCAAGAGGTTCAATATAAAATTTTTATTTCCGTAAAAATTTTTTTACCTCCATTCGCTCTCATCTAATGTAAGCGAAAGATAATTTCAGGGTGGCAGTCCAAATTGACAGGGCAACGTGTTCCCATTCATTCGAATTACGTTCCAATTCTGCCGGTGACTTTAGCATTGTTGGTGCAAATTGGTAACCGCCCTGGCCTCGGGCGCGGACCCTACTGCGTTTTGCAAACAGCCTGGCTGCCTCCAGCACGCGCGACAATCATGCATGTTTCGCTTTTAAATATCGTTTTTGCGAGTCACGTACAGCACATCGTATAAGGACTAGACAAATTTTTAAACGATTTAACATAGAAATTCTTCACAATCTTTGTCAATTACAATTTCTCTGACACGCTAGTCGTTTTTTTCTACTTTTCACTCCTATATTCATTTCCTCCTATCACGATTCCTACTCCGGAAATATCATGCTCCTCCAACCACTACCGTTTATACTGATACCATGCAATGGCTAAATTAATATATTCGGAAAATGTACGCGTGAAATTATCAAATTTTGTTACGTTACTCTTTACGGTAATGGTGAATTTCTCTTGACGTGCTTTCGAGATATACAAGATTTTCTCATTAAAAAATTCGGTTCGTTAAAGTTGAAACTGCAACGGCAGAACATGGCACGCGTCTGAACTGTAGGTGGTCCGATCCTTGGAATCGTTAACAAGTAGCCTAATGGGACGTTAGCCCGTGAAAAATAGGATAACAACCCCAAAAGATGGGTAAATCGTCCTAGTTAAGGAGCAGGAGGGTGTACCGCCCTTGTTCGTGTCCTCGATAATTGGATAGATAGGGTAAAATAGTCGGCCGGCGTATGAGACAATTATACGTGGGGTGTACGCCATTTTGTAAATTCAGTTGTTCAACGGTGGACTGTTCCGCGTGTTGCAGGTGTGGTTCCAAAATCGAAGAGCAAAATGGCGCAAAACGGAAAAGTGCTGGGGCAGAAGTACCATAATGGCGGAATACGGACTCTACGGTGCCATGGTGCGGCATTCTCTGCCGCTTCCGGAGACCATTTTGAAAAGTGCCAAGGAAAATGAATCTGTCGCACCTTGGTTGCTTGGTAAGCCTTTTTCGTCAATCTTTTATCTTTACAAATATTGTACATTGGCAGAGCACAATATGTGTAATGTCTGCGCCGTGTACGTTTTCGACGTACAAGATTCACTTCGAACGTTCATTATGAGAAGGATAGGAATATCTGTTTGTCTACTGCGCATTTCTATTAAATTATTTTGTATCCGCGACGTGAAGTAAGAAATCTTAAAAGTTAATGACAGATATTTTTCACAGTGACAAAAGAATCTCAATGACATAAATCGCCTCAATTAAGTTAAAAATATAAATTGGACCAAATTTGAGTATACGAATCCCTCATATAAGTAATTGATACTCTTGGTATTTCTCGTCGTAAGTTTCCGGCTCGCGCCACCCCTGTAAAGTAAGGAAGAAGACAAATCTAACCTCTGGAAAATCTTGAAACTTTTTCTGTCCGTCTCTATCAGCGCAATCGTCTAAGACAAGCAGCTTTAGCCAAGATTTCGAAAATAATCAAGAACTGATTGACTGTGGGCCCGTAGGGATGCACCGAAAGTCGATCGAGGCGGCGGAGCATCTTAAGTCGGGCGGTGAGGATAGTGGAAATGACCATACCGGAAGCGGAAGCAGCCCTCACCACAATCACCACCAAGGAGGACCAGCCAGCTCTGAGAGTGGACAGGAAAGCCAAGATGGCATGGGACCTTCCTCCTCCACAGGCAAGTAAACCTTCGATTTTCGATTTGCCTGAACTCTCTGCTATCTTTTCATTTACTCTTTTCCTTTGTTCGCTTCTCTAACTTCCTCTTCCTCCTTCGACGTCTTTTCTTCCTTTCTTTATCCGTCCTTTATCTAGCCACGTCTTCCTCACTGGCTCCACCTCGAAGTTTAAAGCATTCTTATTCCCACAGGCGTCCAGGACACTGAACAACTCAGAAACGAGAGCATTGCGTGTCTCAGGGCGAAAGCTCAGCAGCATCAGCTGCAACTGAGCTTGCAACCCTCCGCTGGATCCGGAAATACGTCATATCCGCCGGCACCGCAGACCAGCACGCTCCACGCTTCAGTTTAATCCTAATCCTCATGGATGAAAAAAAAGCTCCAAGCTTTTTCTTTTTCTCGAAGATACACTCGACGAATCAGAATTGCGATGATCACCGGCGTTACCTTTTTATGAGTGGTATCAGAGGGCACTTCTTTGACAAGGATATCTCAAGTATTCTTGATCGCGCCCATCGGAAAGGCGGAAGCGATCGAAATTCCATTAATCGCAAGAAAAATGCGACGGATCGTCGATATTTAAAGAGCTTTTTCTCTCATCAATTATGTCAAACGTGACGAAATAGACAGAAGCGTAGAGACTTTATGGATTCCATAAAATGAACGAGGATCGACTAAATATGAGACTTTTATAAAAATAACAAAAATTCTAATTGTACCTAAAATAATTAACGAGCGACCTAATCTTTGCAAAGGGCATTTACTTTGACGCTGAAATTATGCGCCAAAAATTAACAAGCTCAAACAGGCGCATCGTTCAATTTCTCGATCGATCAGTCGGTCGAACTGGAACGGGTATCTATATCTTTTCTAGGCCTACAAGATGTCCACGATGACATCGTCGACTTTTCGTGTCTCAACAACGCACGTTAAACGAATCGAAATATTTCAACGAACAGTCAACTCCTAATTAACGTCGCTTGTGCGCATACGACGAGCGACGTCCTAAAATACGTTAAAACCGTAGAAAAGAAACGAAACAAACTACGAACAAACAATGTACCTAAGCGGATAGTCCCGATCAACGAAAGGAGCTCTCTATTCATGAGGCCCTAATCGATAATTAACGAATCGAAAATAGCATTCTTTTGTTTCTTTTATTTCCTTCTTTAAACAGTCAAATAGCATAGAAACGCACTGAAATGGTTGCGCATTTAAATATGCCCATCTTGAGGTCAAGAGTCTCGAACCCGTAGAAACAGATGAATCACATATAATTTTCACTGTACTTAGAAAATATAAGGAGCAAAACGTGTGTTTATTACGTACGTACGACAAAACTGGTAAAAGGAGATGTGCATCACACAGCGTGCAGAAGCGTAACGCAACGACACAAGGTAAAACGATTGCATACGATTAAGACGAGAAATAAAAAAGCAGCGACCTACTTACAATTAGATGTTAGATCGGTTCGCTAGTGAACGGGCCATTGTGCCGGACTATTATAAAACGGAAATAACGAAGACCGCCTTCAGACTTGACAATGGATAACCAGTCGCAACGAATGCTATACCTATTGACGAGACACACATCGAATCGATTGGAAAGGACCTAGTGACTTTATCGAATTTCTCAAGATATATTAAGAGAGCCCGTTGCGCGGAATGCTATAAGTGAAATAAATATATATATATATATAACGTGTTGCGTTCTGAGAATCGAAGAAAGAAAAAAAGGAAGAGGATAGAATGAGAAAGTGCATTTAAGAACGTATGTTTTGTCTGTGCGTATGTATGTGTGAACGGCTGAGCGTCACGTGTGCAAGAAGGAAGAGAGAAGAAAAAAAACAGTATAGGAAATGGAAAAAGGAAATAACGGATTGTGAAAGAGAAGGACAAAGTGTTGGTAAGCACGATGAAAACTTGGAAAGAAATCTTAGCGAACACTTCCTATACCTAAGTACTTAAAAGACGTAACTGTTGTCAAATGTGCAATATATCGATATAAGTTTTAGAACGTAAGGCATTATACTTTATTAATTGATACCGAGTGGGTCACAGTGTCATGGTGCTCTTGGATTTCGATAAAATTGATAAGCGAATCTTGGAGTTCCCTGTCCCTTCGGTCCACTGTATATAAATATATAAATATATAAATATATTATACGTATATGTAGTCCCTTCGCGTTAAGTCGGATGAATTTGTATAAATTATCTAACACACGGTGTAGATTAATCATTATTATTACGTTGCTCGTGACGGACATGACAGATGCAACGGAGTATTTAATTTCGCGAGAAAAATTATTGTGACGATAATGCTTTAGTGCAGTCAGTAATAGAGCTTAAAAGTAACTCGATGATCCTTCAAACGTGACGAATTGGTTAAGCGCTGACGAATCGTTGATGACGGCAGCTAACTCGAGAATTTGACAGTTTTAACGCGAACGGATTCTAGATTATACACATAATGTAACGCAGTATAATTTAAAAATCAATTACGAAAAAAAGTAACCATATGTTCTCCAGAAAAAAATAATTGAAAGAAACCGCTGTTATTGTGAAGATACTTACGGACTGTTCGGATCTCATGAAAATTACATACGTCCGAGCTTCCCAAACGCATGCATAGTTGTCGGCTAGTGTACGTAAAAAATAAAGTTTCTGAACAAAAAATTATGTGCAAATTTTGTTTACCTTCTTCTACTCCTCTTTCGATGTTCGCAATACAATATTCGAATGACTTTTTTAACGTTATTCAAGTAGAATACAGAAATTGTTGATAAAGGTGGCAAGTCTTGATGAACAGGATTAAATTAATACAATCATAAAAAATAATATGTCGATCGTCATTGTATTTTAAATTGTTAAATGTTGGGAATTCTTTACGAACTATCTTCCTTTTGTATCTAACTTATGACAACAGGTAATCTTTGTAAATGATTCAGCATAATCATTAGAAATTTAAAAAAGTACTTGTTTTTAGGATATTTTATTTTTCAATCAAAAATGAACAACTACACGTTGCGCGATTTAATATCTAGAACTGAATCAAATTCACTTGTTAAATATTTTACGCGTAATGACGCGTATTATTATTTTTGACATTCTTGCGCCACCTGTGAGGAAACATCACATCTCGTTTTCAAATGATATTAGACGCTGCACGTACCACGACGGTACGTCGGTAACAATTCTGCATGAGATTAAATGAGATCTACTATATCGATGGAAGGGTTGTAGAATTTCTGTTGTGAGTGGGACCTAACCCTACACGGTACTCAATAGTATAATAATAATTCTACACAAATAACTCTAACCGTCGGGAAGTTAGCGCTAAAAAGTAAAAATTTATTAATTAAACGAAAAAGTATTTTTTACGGTAATTCCAAATAATTTGGAATTCTAAGCTATCTTAGCTTTACCTAACCTTATCTAGCCCATATACAAACCCATCACAGCATGACATTATTGTGTCGGACTCACCCGCTTTGCACGCTCGCCGACGATACTTTTATACCTAAAAAACCATGAGAATCAGTAGTAATATGGACAAATATCTGTTATTATATTTTTGTAAGAACTCCTTCTATTTTTTGGAATTACCATAAAAAATATTTTTTTTTTAATTATTAAATTTTTACTTTTTAACGCTAAGTTCCAGGCGGTTAGAGTTATTCGTATAGAATTATCCGCGTAGAGTTAACTGTGTAGAATTATTATTTTACTATTAAGTACCCTGTAGAATTGGCCCGTGTAGAGTTGGGGTGCTCCTTTCTGTTGCATCTTTTTAGCCGTATTCATATATTATAGTATGGGTTATTCATGACTATTGCTCCAACTGAAGTTAGCCCATCCATTTAGCTTCAATGGTACAACCATCTTTACGTGATACATTGCTCATGAATGACCCGTATACTAAACACTTTCTATTGACTTTATGAATGACTCTAATCATAAAGTTACATAGTGATTTAAAAAATCCCTTAATTAACTGCTGGGAATAAAAAATTACGTAAAATTTGATTAATGAATATATACAAATCTGTTTTTATGTGATATATATTTCTTTATATATTAATACATACGATATTAATAATATAGCAATATATTAATC
This sequence comes from Pachycephus smyrnensis, assembly GCA_030142225.1. NCBI lineage: Eukaryota > Metazoa > Arthropoda > Insecta > Hymenoptera > Cephidae > Pachycephus > Pachycephus smyrnensis. The sequence goes on along the minus strand of JARQST010000015.1, from coordinate 307,938 downwards.
GGACATTAATTTCTTATAAGGTTCTTCCTCTACGATAAGAAGGGGACATCAATATTGGATATTTACAAAAGTACAAAAGCTTAGAAAACATTGACTCCTCTACAGCAGTCTCATTAATGATTCTTCGCTACCCCCACATAAATGTTTAGGATAAGGGTATTGGAGCGAGTCGCAAACTCGAGGCTGCAGGAGGTCAAAGTTTATTCCGTCACTGATTTCAATTGTTATCATTTTTTTCCGCTTAATTATCTCCTGGAAAATAAATGATCAGACCTGTCCGTTATAATTACAGCATAGAACTGCGTATAGGCCTTCGAAATTTTAGTTAATTATAAAATAAAATCTTGCCAATCAGTCTGTACTAATTAAATCTTAGTTCATATTCCTTATTCAAAGAGAACCAACCTTTCTCGGTCGATTATTGCTGTCGCATATTTGTCCATATACTCTGTGTTTGAAGTATTTCCATCGACATTTTCGTAATATTGGTTACTTCTTAAATGAAATGACTGTCTTAACGCGTAAATAACGACACAACAAAAATTATATAATGACTACTATATGTACAACGTAAAGTATCACGTATACTATCTGTCTGGCTAGAATTGCTTTCGATAGTAATGAAGTTAACGATTGCGCTTATCTGTTAAGTTTATCTGTACTCGCTTGAATATTCATTTTGAAATTTAGAGAATCTATTACAAGAAGTTCTCTTTCCCTGTACCATTCGATTAGCTAAACACATTTCGTGACTCACGATAAAATTTCGTGTTTCACTGAAACTGAAAGTTTCCGTCAATTGAAAATGCAGTACGGGAACTGAATATCCTTGAAGCGATGCTTCAAAGAGTTTTCAAGAGATGAAATTGATCGACGTTGAAATTTACAGCATCTTCCATCTCGACAGAAACACCTAGTAGATTCGTCATATCTTGGCACTCAAAAATCTCCTAGTTTTGGAGAAACTTAGAATCTCACTGGTTCCGCTGTGCAACATTAATTTTTTGTTGAAAATAACGGGCCAAGAAAGAATGAGAAACGATACTTTCTCCGCTTCTTTTTTTCTTCTAGACGCGCAAAAGGAAACGTTTTGTAAAACGTCTCCAGCACGGCGGGGTTTGCTAGGATAAACGAATAATTAAAATCTCTAGTGTCTTTCTCTAGAGTCTTCCCTGTGGGCGCTGTGCCTACGAGATTCCTGACCACTTGGCGTTACCGGTCTGCGTTTCGATCTTTTGAATTTGGCGATGTCCTCACCAAAGACATCGCCGGTACGCAATGCCGATATCAGGTCGTCGAACTCGCCCTTATTATCGCTCTGACCGTTACCGTTGGCTTCATTTTTCTTGCCCAAGGAAATGCTGTTCAGAATACCTTCGCGTGAATTCTTTCTTTCCATGGTTCTCTTCCTCAACTGTAATGAGATTATTTTATTTAGCATCTTGATTATCGGTCAAATTCGATATATCGCAAAAGTGAATTCAACTATGAAACTTGTAATCTTAAATAAACAATGTATTAATGCATGTGTGATCTGAATAGATCAACTTGAAACAGGATCTGGGGCGATACTCGACTTTTCACTGGAGAACCTTAATACCTAATAATGTTTTCTATGATAAAGATTATTAATATCTAGAAAAGTTTCAACCAGGTTATATTTTAAAACCCTAACCTCCTGTTCCTGCTTAGCTCTACGTTCCTCTTCTTCGATTTTCCTCCTCATATTTTCGACATCTTGTCGTGCTTCAGCAAGTGCTTGCAAGAAATTTTCAAAAATACCGAAAAACTCGTCCGGCTGGACTCCAGCAGAATCTTCACCGAAAAGTCGAACTGCTCTGTCGAACTGCAACGTGAGCAACAAGGCAATAAGAAAGCCATTAGATTCAAAATTATTCAATAGAACGAGTTACCAAGGCAATACCGTAATTACCGATACAAGAAATAGTTATCAACTTACCCTTGTCTTCATATCCTGGAAGAGATCCTCAGCCTCTGCCAATCTGCACGTAGCTTGCGCCTGGAAGTCTCTCATGGCAGGTAAAAACATATCACCCTGAAGTACCTGTGATTGACCTCGATGAAATTCTAAAGAAACCAAAAACGAGATAAAATTTATTACCAATACGTTCTAATAGAAAAGAAGGAATTATATGAAGAAATTCCTACCAATCTCTCTTTGAACATCCTGTAAGCCATTCTTAAGGTTGGCAACCTCCTTCTGCAGATCAGCCATACTGACTCTTGCAGCGGTTCTCACGTGGGGCATATCCTCTTCAATATCTAAGACTTCCCTAAATCTCGTTTCCAAAATCTGAACGAGATAATGTAGAAGTGTAGTGCCTTTTGAACAGGACGACTTGGTATCAACCAGTCGATTCAAGGAAGCCAATCTGAAGCCGCAGGCATTGCCACGAGCGTTGCCACGGTTCACGTAATTCCCAAGTGCCAGAACCAGTTCCAGAAGCTTCCGGAGTCTTCGGGATCTGGCCACCTGCCGACTTGCTTCGAGAACTGCCCTCATCCTTGGCGTGAGTTCCGCAATGCTGGCGGCAAATTTCTTCTTGTAGTGCAAAGACCTCAACCTTTGCTCGTAATGAGGTACCCTGTTGATTCATTGGAACAGTTGCTCTTAATAAAATATTCTCAAGATATAGAATTAAAATGGAATATCTTTTACGTAGAACCTACTTTGATATCTGATAAAGAAAACAGTCGGCTCTACTTTGAAGATCTTTTTGGTGCAGGTCCAGAAGAGCAGCCTCTTCCGAAGATGGAATGTATTTCAGAAGTTGTTCGACCATATCGATATGAAGTATATTCTGTTGGTCCATTGATAGAATTGTTCTTGTGATCTCACTGTCGGACATTTTTAATTTTGAAAGCAGAATAGTGCAATTTTGAGCTCTTCTTGAATCGATCACTGACATTGTCTTCTTGCTCTTGCCTAGATTACGAAGATCCTCGATGGAACCTTCGGCAGAGACGCCATTCTTTTGGTAAGCACAGAAGATCTTGTCGATCGACTCGAGATCCATCACATTGTACAGTTTAGTATCATCTAACTCTGACCAAATTGTTCCTTGCAACTTCTGTTCAGGAATCTTAGACCAGTTGAATGACTTTAGAGGGTTACTTGGCTGAGGAACATTTTTAACAATTTCCATCTGCAAGAAAACATTCGATCATTTTTTTTTAAATTGGTGTTAATTAAGTCTTATGACCTAATCTGGCTCTTAATTCAACTCAATTTGAATGATCTAACAATTTGATACTGCAAATGTATTACTGTCATACATTATTGATAATACCTACCTTCATAGGAGGTGGTGCTGCTGGCATTAAACTCGGAGGTGGTGGAGGTGCCAAAGGTGGCGGTGGTGGAGGTGGAGGAGTAGGTTTAGCCTCGACTTTCTCGACGACTTCATCCTCGACTATTTTAATCGTGGCTTTTGCATCATCCGGAAGACTTCCGGAAGCGACCAACTGTTCTAATCGCTTCCTTTCTGATTTTTCGTTGTTCACCTGACGAGACAGAGCCTCCATGCTGTCCTGCAGCTCTGAAATTCTCTGTTTCGTTTCTATATGCATTGACATTTCCTTTTCCAGTCTTTCTTTCGTTCTGGCTAGACTGGCCTCCATGTCTTCCTGCAAAGACAGCATTATTTTTTTCTTAATAATACTTCTAATCAACTAGAATCTTGTAAGTCATCCACTTTCTCCAATCCACATTTCATTAAGGCCTACTTCATTATGCAAAACGAAAAATGACTAATCATCTGATCATCCAAACTTAATAATTTGAATGGACATACAACTTATATTGCAGCTTGTAGATGCAACTTTCTATTAAAATTATCGGTGCATGAAATTTGATTTGAAAACAAAAAGATTTACTTTCTCTTGCGTCCTGAGGTCAAGATCCTGCTCCTTCTTAGCCAGTCTGGAGGACATGTCAGAATTCTCTCTTTCTAACTCTTCGGCTTTTTTTCTGGCTGCCACCAGTTCCTCTTCTTTAGCCAGTAAATGAACAATTTCCTTTACGTTTATCTCGATCGGAGCTACGTCAGGATTCCTCGTGGTTCCCGCATCGTTGCCTTCCGATTGCAGGACGATTTGTTGGACGATCCTATCGAAGAGCAACCAGTGCTGCGGATGTGAACCGTAATCCACTGAAATTACAACATAGTACATATAAAGATGATTCCGTTACACCTCAAGGATCTTGATCAAGAAGAAAGAATTAAAAAACATGGAAACAAATTGCTCTTAGATTATATATCCTTGATAATGGGATATATGAAGCTCCACAATAATTCTTGTTTTATTAAACAATAGAGTAATGGCAACTATGAATTCTGATACTGAAACCCATCTTATATTAAGTAGATTTACAAAAAATAGAATTCAGCAGTTGTGTAAAATTTTGATTATACGTGCGTGCTGCTGTTACCGATGAACGTATCATTGCAAACATAATAATTTAAAGTAACAAACAATACAACATTGAAACGGAATAAGAGAAATCCATTACTTACATGGTAACAAGATACAATGCTCGAGCAAACTAAGGAGATGTGGATATGCTGCAGTATGACTAAGTTTTCGTCTCAAAAGATCAAACATTGCTGTTGCGCTTTTTGTGTCAACGTGTTCCTTTTCGAACTTTCTAGCCAATTCCTTTTCGTCCTCGTTTCGTACCATTTCGAAGAAGTCCAAATGTCTGTCCAGCGTTTCGTTTTCATATTTTCTTAGCTTCTCAATAATAGGCTGAATTCCAAGCATCAGGAGCTCGTATCTTAAGTGCAGTCTGAACTCCAACGTGACTTGGCCCGGTCCATAATTTAGAACGGCATTAATAAAGGACATAATCGCAGTCTTCAAAGATAAATTATCCTTATAGATCCCAAAATTCTTATCTAGATCATTTATAATGCTTTGGAAACGCGTCCTCTCGGAATGATATTGCTGAAAATGTAACATGGCTTCTAGGACCTTTCTATGTCCCCCAGGAACGAGACAAACCGCGCCAAGGATTTCCAAAACTGAAATTTTTGTTTTAATATTTTCAGTCGCCAGCGACTGGGAAATGGTGTTTATTGCTGTAGGATGAGCCAATACGTGTGCTCTGCCATTCTATAATAAAAAAACAAACAAGCCTTGAGAATAATTTACGATACTAATAAATTCATTGCCTAAGTAAATCATTCGAATTTCATCGTGTCAATGTTTACACATGATCACATCAAACCTACCGAATTGTTCATAAGGGCCTTCAAGCATCCTATTACACTCGTATGAAGATTACTATTGCCTGCATCCGCATCCATAGTACCCAGAACTTGTAAAAGTCCATTGAGTCCATCAAGTTCAATAAACCTAAGAACGAAGCTGTGAGGCTGTGTCCTGAGGGCAGTCTTCAGAGCCTCCACTTGTCGCATCTGATTCGAGATCTCCTCGCCCTCTTCAGGAAACGGTGACTAGAACATCCGGAATTCAGTAAGCCAACACATAAATCCTAGAAAGAGAATTGTTTGGCAAATGTATACAATCCTGAGAAACTCACACTTGCAATCGTTTTAAGTCTATTAATGTAGTCCTCCGGATCCCCACTTAGGTCTGTGGTCCTGAGTCCCCCGTTGTCCAGGGTACCATTGCCTTTTCGCGAGCAATATATCTGCCATTTCTTATTAGCAGGAAGTGCCAATACCGCCTGTCTATTAGTCTGAGTGAGGTCAAGCTCGTCGACGAGCTCCAGAAACATTTTATTGAGCTCCTCTTCGGCAGGCATCGGCAGGGTTGGAGTCATTGCTTGAAGCGTGAGCGTGCCCGTGTGTTCCACCACGCAATACGTAATTTCCGGTGGTTCATCATCCTGTAAAACGATCAGAGGCTCGTGAACCAATCAGGAATAACTTTACGATCTCGTTTAACGCCAAAGCGAACACTCAAATAGCTGGAGGGGTTCAATCGCCTCTCTAGAACCTTGAGAACGCTCTAGGTGTTGATCTAACAGAGAATTATTGACTGTGTTCACGTTTGTTCGCAAATAACCAAAATACGTATTTGCTCGTTAAACACTTGTCAGGTTACGGAAGTGCCAATTGAAATTTAATGCCTTAAGGAACCAATCAATGTCAGCAACGCTATTAATTTTTATGTTACTTAAAATTAGAACAGGTCAGCACTTAAAAAGATATTAAAATGATACCTATAAACCTTATAAAATCAGTTTCCGATGTAACTTTATGGCTTTCAGATTCTTGCATAATACATGTTTTCTCGTGGCCGAAGAGCGTTGAAAGTCGCACCATTCTCTCGAATAGCAATAAAAAAGTGGGAACGAAAAATTTCAAATTTGTCATACCTTCCGCGCTAAGTCGATAGCTAAAAATATACAAATTAGGGAACTTCTTTGAATTTACTTTCATATAATATATACTATTATGTTCTTAATAAACAGACGTATCTCCATCATTTTTTTCATATTTTATCATTCCCAAAAAAACCAGTTGACATGAAATGCTAATTCGAGTGCGGCGTTTGCAATTTTACAAAGGCAATTCATTTTATGATTCCGAATGACCATGAGACTTTTTTTTCAATTTGTTCAGTACAGAAATGTAGTGACAGGAAATATTAGATGTTTTTGATTATTATCGGCTATTTTTTGTATATTAATATTCATTTGTAACGAATAACGTGCAAGAAGAAAGGAAGAGACATACTTTTAACATAGTAAATTATTTTCTATGATTTCTGCGGTTTTCAATTGAATGACTGTAATTAACAATGACTTCAGGATAGATCAGGAAAGTGACCCTTGCTTCGCACGTTTGATGTATTAAAGCGTGATATTACGTTACGCAACTCCTGTGCAACCGTAAAGCCCTCTATTTCATCCTCAAATAATAGAGCGACTTTTTATCAACAAGTAAATAATAATGTTAAATATAACCTTTGTAATACATAATACTGTACAACATTGTAATTGAACCATAGAACAAGTAACAATATATTTATTCCTTACGTTTCAAGTGCAAGAATTTAAATGGAACATGACAATGTCATTGTCATACCAGAAAACCTTTGTTAAGACACAATGAATGTTCATATATATATTCCAACCAACAAGCCAGACTTCCACAAAATAGAACATAACAATGAAATGCACCAAATAATTCAATTCACAGATAAATTACTCGAACAGTATAAAAACAAATTTCTATAAGCAGAACTTTCTCACGATTTCGTTATCTGTACAGAGTAGTATTTTTTTTCAACGACCCACTGCAAAAACACGTGCAACAACCTTGAGAGTGCTAAGGAAAAATTTGCGGAATGCAGTACTCTGTTATACTCCAAACAGATTAGGTTGAGCATGAAAAACGTATAATTTGCATTTTGATCAAATTCGCAAAGAACGTGAGTTTTGTGAAAATACGTTTCGCATCAAGAAAACTCATCGCACGAATGTGAAGACTATCCTCACTCGTACTACTCTCGAAAACAGTCGAAGAACTTCATATTCATCTAGCCACAGCAACAACATGCAGAGTCGTTGATGGAATTGCTTTTGAAGCAACAAAAAGATAGTTATCCCGGGTTCCACAATTTCTGTAATATTCTAATATCCTCCGTCTCGAAAGAAACTCACCACCTTCTCGCGGTCTATATTAACCCTTAACCACTGTCATAAAGTCAGTCTTAAGTAAAAATAACTGCACATTTGTCCTTCAGACAGCACGGCGCAGGTTAAGCGTTAAACGAATGTCAGAGAACTTTGTTTATACTTTATTCGGATAGCATTGTTATGGTCAAATTAATTCTTACTAAAAGATTTCATGATAATGCATAGGTATACAGTGCTAGGCAGCTCAGACGCACCACCTGAAACTGGCTTTACTATAGATATCAAATGGACGGACTAACTTCAGCTGGTGCATTTGAATTGTCTAGCCCCGTATATATATTCTAGATGCATGAAAAATACTAAATATGAATGCCAGCTATTTTTGAAAATGTGGAACACGTTACTCAATTTTGGAATTGTTCCCTACAACATATTAAAACCTAATTTGAAACTTGTACATAGTATAAAAAATACCTAAAGGTTATTTGAGCTTTATAAATCATTAGAGACGATGAACTTTCTCATTTTTCAATTCTAAATAATACTAATAATAAAATTATTAGCCAAAACGTTAAATATCATTGACAAATACCGAAAATTATCTATAATCAGATTAACCTGCAAGAAAAATGAACAAATTAATTTTCCATATATTTTTAACTACGAACGTGTTCTTTCTCAATCAGATATTTGAAAACTTAGTTTTTGAAAATCCACGGTATACAAAAAAAAGCCGAGCCTCTTATTAAATCGCATGTAACAGATTTCCACTTTGGTTTATGATTTTACCTATTTCCAGTGACGAATCTGGCACAAAATGTCTGCTGCGGAGTAGGAATATGCTACTATGCAACAAAATAGTAGAATCGGCGAGTCTGAAAGGAAGACGCTGATGTCTACTTGGCCGAGCAATAAGGCAATAACCAACAGCAAAGGTCAGGGGACCGGCTTGGGCACTGGATTCCTAAGGTACTTTCACACGTGACTAGGAAATTCCCTATTCGCGCACCACGTCGATTTATTGCCTGCAAACATCATTCTCGACGATTGGTACACACCGGGGTCATTCTCTGGAGGAATGCCAGCCGTGCTTTTTTTCACATTAATCGTAGGCATACCATTGGATTATACCTTGCCGCATGTCTTCAAAACCTACCTATCTATTTTTGAATATTCTCCAGCAACATCCATACAGGCAGTACGTGCAAGAATGTAATGGTGTAGTCCAACTACAGAAGAAGCCGGGTTAAATCATGTCGCAAACACTATAACGACCAATGTCCATAAAACTAGTAAAAATACTGTCGCTGCGATCCGCAGAGTCGTGATCGCTACTTGGAAATGCCTTATGTGCTGGGAAAGTTGCCGGGAAGATTAGTTGCCCTTCGGTTGGATTCTCCAGGCAATATTTCCACGGTGGTCACACCCAACGCTCGTCGAGGATCAGGGTCGAACAGGATAAAGGAATCTCATCCGGAGCCAAGATCCTGCGTCAAGGACGACTGGACTGGAAATTCTTGCGTTTTCGAAGGATATCTTGCAATTTTCTTGTTTCGAGGACCGAAAAATGTACCTTTCGCGGTCGTGATGTCAAAGACCCCGTAGATCGCCATTTCGGACGGCCAGACAGACGGACAGACAGAAAGTCCAGCGCGCAACGTGCCGAGCAAGTCCCCGTGACATTGCAAGGCCCCTTCGATGCAACTTCTGCCTTCTGCGCGCTGAATATCTGATTTTTTCAAGCCGGACCTTGAATTATTTATCATACCAGCGTTTCTCGGAAGAGGTTGCTTGGTTAGGATTTTTCAAAAGACCACATACTACACTGTTTGTACTTTTACCTATAGACAAATCAAGGTCGCAGTATCTAAGTGTTACGCGACGCTGTTCAATAGTGTACTGCTCTACTAATAGAAGTTTTTGAATTTGTTTTATCGATTTTATATATATATATATATATATCATATTCATACGATCGATTCTACCGGTAACAACGTTCCTGACTCGAATAATTGATCTTATGAAATAATAAGAAAAATGGTCCCTGAACTTACGTCATGTTCGTTAATTGCGTGTACTCCAATAAATCGACATGAGATCGATTTCTAAAGAATGTACGGTAATTACTGTTACAGTTTAGCAATGCCACCTCGTGGTCATGTTTGCTTGTTCTTGATAGCGTGACAGTTATCTTGATCAAAACATTCACGAAAAGAAATATATGCTGCTTGTGACGCCTATTTTAATACTTGAATAAGATTTGAATTACGGTAACCGAATGTCTGAGTTATTAATGGTAATTAATCCATGAATTGTGTCGTGGAACGCACGTAGGTTGAACCTGCATCGAAAGTGTCGCTTGAGTTCATAAGGAAGTTGAAAATTCCCTGTACTCCTGGGTGTGTACCCAGCATAATAATTTTCCGTGGCGTCATCATCACGCGGACATGTCGACTATCTACATCGGTATCGTACTCTTAATTCTGATCATTTCCAAGATCGCCGGAGAAATCTCAGATTTACATGAGAACATAATATACATCTGTGACATACGCTTGACGTTTTGATTCTAATGAAATATATATTTTGGGCTAAAATAATTTATCTGTTTCCCGAAACAAACGATGATTCTAATTTCATTATGTGTCATTTCGGACATTTTTTAAGTGACTACTTGGCTCTTTTTGAATTTTTTTTTTACACTCACCTGGAGACAGCCGCAAAATGATTTTTTAACACGGGACGGCATCGCTTGGCAGCGACCTACAAACTCCTTCAAAGGTGGTGGACTTTTTACGGGACAAGTTGGAATTCTCTGAAACAAAGAAAAACGTATTATTTAATTTTTCAAAATTTATTCCTTCTGATCTTAAAAATCTAAAATCTCTTCGATAGCGTTGAATAATTCAATGAAAGGATATCGCTAAGAACCACGACGCGATTATTTGCAAAACATCTTGTCCGTTTGAGGATTCAGAACGAGTGAGTACGTCATGGTCTCAAATATCAATATAAAACACGAATTCCAGATGAGCACTTTTCTTTGGCTAGTTAAAGTGGCCTTTCAATTTTATTATATTTTAAAAGACACGACAATTTAACCAATAAAGGAGAACACGGCATGAATTATCGTCCAAGTCTATTCTTATCATTCTGAAAAAAATGCTAATTGTATGGAAGTACTTATCGCAAGTGTATAAATATCTTCTGTCTGTGACGTCATTAAGGTAAATCTTAAAATCAGGTTTCTATTACGCGAACTAGTTGTATGGAACTTGCAACTGCATTTCCCGTGGTTTCCTCGACTCGCCTAACGAGTTCTCTTTATTAGAACAGCCTTAAATGATGTTGAACTTTCGTCTTTCTTGTTGCTCCTGTTTTTCGTTTGACCGACATGGCAATTTTATACTACTTCCCTACACTTATCTCCCACATGTTTGACTCGCAGTAATCACGGTTAGTTAAAAAAAAAACTTTATCTCCAATTAACTTTACGTTACGATTCCCGAATGGAAAAGAAATTCTCAAAACGTCAAACCGTACAATACAATCAGATACCTGGCGATACATAAGAACTATACGGACTAGAATTTACAGTTGTGAATGAATTTGAAAATACTTTAGGCACCCGTTACAGTCATTAACGAGTATACATAGATTGCGGTAACCATCTTTCATCATAATCCATCAAGAACGTCCTGAGGATCTGTTTCGGGAAAGTATATGAAAATAAAAAACAATCATAACGGTCGTAGATCTCATAAACGCAAAAAGAATAAAATTAACAAAATTCTATGTAGGAATATTATTGCATTCGACTACAGTCGTCGCGCAGGCATTTACGCACTTTTTGTTGACATTCGATTTTGCACGACATTCCGTAGCGCTTGAGATCACTTCCTCGTGGATATACGAGCTGTCCGATAAAAAAGTGGCGAGTACATTTTCTCCAAGGCTCGACTACACTGTCGGGAAAGCGACTGACACAGATAGGCCTTATCGAAAGTGCAACGGAGATCGATTATGGTTAGTGTAAGGAAGCCGGAGTCCGGTCCATAGCCCGGGGCACGCGTGAACTTTCAATGCGTGGCATACCGAATCCATACGAGCCAAATATGATTTCAAAATGCACGACGGCTGTGCCACGAATGCGAACGGGATCGGTGCACGTATCTGGCACGATGTTACGATCTTGATAGCAGTTAGGCAATTGTTAATTTTTCGCCGTTAATCACACGGCAAACTTCGGGCACTATTTGGCAAGCCCGAAAAGATCTTAAAGCCTGACAGTTTGTTCTACGGTTCAAATCCATGGACACGATCCGTATCTATTGTGACTATGTCGACATCGGGTGGTGATTGGAACATCGGCAATCCTGCTGATTTTTGCACGCTGACACATTGTGATCGTATCGCAAAAAAAGCTTTAGAGATCAGTTCACTTTCGAATTCATTGATAGAATCCGCTGAGTATTTTCATGAAATTTAGAAACAAAAAATTTTACTTTGACATTGATACAGATACCGTAGCCAAGGATTTTCCTGGACAATGAAATGGTGAAATTTTGAAGGCTCTGCGCGGCAAAACATTATTCCTGCCCGAAAGAGCACAATAGCATATGTAGTTTCACTTTTTAAATTTCTTCGGTGAGAGTCCCACGAACGAATAATTTCGTTATTTTTCATTCTATATGTATTATTACGCGTTTCTACGTAGGCGCGCGGCTCTGCGTCTGCGTGCGTGCGCCACGTAGCGTTACGATAATTATGCAGATGAAACGAAATAATTGCGAGGAACAATTTGTTTCGCGTACGTAGCATTACCGGTACTAGACACACAAGTGCGCCAGGAGTCTCATTCGGTACAGCAAGATGCACGCTTCTTCGCACATTATTCTTCAAATTGGTTTAATATCTTATGATTTTTTATTACGCAACCTATAATTAGACATAGATGAGCGCCAGTGGGAATTTTTGCATACTTCGCCATTTTCTTACGCACCTATAGTAACGCTTAGGAAATTTTCTTTTCATACGAACTATTTCGCATCTGACTTCCAACCTCGATGAGGAGCGGCATAGACTCGAAGGTGCAATTTTCCATGCTAATAATTCGCAAGACTGTTCCCAGCAATTTGACCAGCAAATACGTAAGGTCCATATGCATACTCATTCCAGACTTGTAATTAGAAGGGACAAAACGCAATCGGAATTTTTTGCAAACCACCACCTAAGCTTTATGCTAATCATTCTCGGGTGAGTTAATAATAACTTGAAGTAACTGAGCTAACAATGGGGTATTATGCAAAGCTTATGAAAGAATGTGTTATCGGGCTATAGATAAATTCCGATATTTGTTAATAGATCTTCTCAATGCTTATACCGGGTGATTCGACCATTCGTATAATAATCCCACGTGAATATAAATGTCAGTTTACTTAAAATTGCAACGATTCTCGTAGTGCCTTTATTTTACAATGTTGAAATTTTAGTAAACGAACGTGTAGTTATCTAGAATTAGAAAGTAAAGTGGCATGATCGTTACTTTTACGATTTGTGTAAAACTACAGATTATATTACCAGATTTAATTTTCCCATTTTCTCCAGCACGGTATCCATGTCGACGAGGTGTTGATCTTATTTCTTCCAACGATGTAAGAAAAAAAAAGAAGCTGTCACTACGTGTAATCGACGAACGACACCAGCGTTGCGTGTCTTCTGCCGTCCGAATGCCTTCAACACGTGACTAGTGTCAATATTTGAGGAACACTGTCAAATTGTACGACAGGCACATCGCACCTACGAAGAGGTTCTCCGATTTCTTTCGAAAAATGTTTCTCGAAACAGGCCAAAGCTGTGTAAACACGATAGAGACGATAGACACAGTAGATCCAGGAATGTTTCGGGTACGTCAGGCCGTTTGACGTAAAATCAGACCAAATAATTGAACGAGTAATTTTTGACAATAAGCCGTTCAAACAAATTCGAAAAGAAATTGATTTCTTCCAAACGATAAATTATCCAGTGCACAGATAATAATAAGCAAGGACAATTTGCATTCCCTCGATACGTTGTTCACGCGAATCTTCTGCTCTTCTATTATTCGATCAACGGACTAATTGACACATTATTAAGTAACGAATCGCGTAACTGCTGCCGTTCATTTGTCATAATTTCGCCTTCGATCTTTTCGGCTAACGCGATGCCTCGAAAAAGAATCGCGACGTACTGAATGTGCTTCGCAACGTGACAGAAGTTCACGGAAAACGTGCGCCCGACGAGAGCGCTGCGTGCTAAGAACCTCTTGGCTCGCGTTTGTAGCTTGAACTGCCAGGTGAAAACACAACACCTCTCAACCTGCACAGGTGCACCAGGGCACCGTCTCTCTCTCTCTCTCTTGCTCTCTTTCTCTTTCTCTTAGGGGCTATTCCTCTCTCTCACTCTTTCTCTGCGGACTGGACCCTCTAGGAAGGGGGGCCTACTTGGCCTCTTCAGGACTCGTGTTTCATGACACTCACAGGCTAATGCTTACGCCGACACCGATCTTCCGATATACCGATGTGCCAGTGCTATTCAGAATTCGATCCATCCATCCTGATGATGATCATCGCAACTGAGAATTTCGCGAATCAATTCAGGCTCACGAGATTACGATTTCAGCGAAAGATAATTTCCACTTGGGAGAAAGGTTCAACTGAGTATGATGATGAACCTCACTTGTCTAATATGCATGGAACGCAACGTGGAATTATCGAGGATCTTCTACAGGCAATCATTTTTTATTGTTATAAAATTATAACTGAATTACCAGAAAATACTGCGGTTTCAAAGAATATGTCATTCGTTAATCACGTTAATACTAAGAAACTATCAATTATTAGTCTTGATTAATTTTCAGAATCCAAAAGAATATTATTCAAGTTTTCGTATTCCATAGTAACAAAAATGAAATATTATATAAAAATAAATTGAAACGATAAATACATATAAAAATGATATATGAATTATATAAATTGGAATTACAAGAAAAAAAAAGAGAACTGCTCTAACTAAGACAGTACTACAGTACTAGGAACGAATTAACGGGTTATTCTCCGCAAACTCAATGGACTGAAAAGGGTTAAAGTGAAGTATTTCGCTTTATTTATTTCATCTTTATTAATTTCATCTGTTCACCAAAAGTTCATACGAAAGTTCAGCATTATCTCATGAGATAAACATTCACTTTCAGGGATGCTTCGTGAATTCATCATGAACCACTTTTTTTTAGACGAGAAATTACGTAGACCAATAAATCTCCTAGACAAACCCAAACTTTCCGAAATTACCTCAGAAGCTGCATTAAAGGAACGCAGCGCCTAGTGTATATAGATACGTATAAACGCAAGCTGAAAGTGCAATATATTCCCTAGGATAAATGCATCCCCGGTTAACCGAAATAACCATGTAAAGGGAGCAAGATCTCCGTTAAACAGCTCGCTAGGTTTACGCCTTGTACACGCGTGGTGCTTGATGCGCGGTGCTACGCACGTTTCACGCTCGTGTCCGTTAAAGCATGAAGAGTGCAATGGACGAGTTTAAAATACACAAAACGAAACGTATCTGCGCGATGGTAAAACTGGAACGCGATCTTCCTTGTTTGCCTTGCGCGAGCCTTGCATCGGAATGCACTCTGTCTCTTCGCGCTAATTGTCGACTGGTTCTTTAAAAAAAAAGTCACCAGCTAAGTTTTTCCATAAAGTTTATCGCCGGTCCTCCGTGTACCGTCGCGATATCCTTGGAGGCAAAGTCACTCTTACCAAGAGTCTTTTATAAGTATATCGTCATTAACGTCGCGACGGGGCACGACGATCCTTCGTCTGCCGATGTCTTGGAATGCGAGAGAAAATACCCCATCCCCCCTCGCCCCTCCTTCTCTTTCATAGGACGTCACATTCGTGTATGTACACATGTTATTGCCTGGGTAGTTCCTTGAAAAACCCGGCGGCTGGCATTGTTCATGTTTTTGGAATTATTTTCCTAAGTTGGTACTCTCTGCAGCCTGAGGACTGCCTCAGACTTGACTTGCTCCTTGACCGCCATTGAGAACCCATTCGACGATGACAACGACGACAACGACCGTTTCCATCCTCGCGATTCATCCTGCTGAACCAACCTCGAACTCTCTAGTTTTTATCTCTTCATATGAATATCATTTCGTAGATACGTACAAGTGCATACACTCTACATACGAATGTCATACGTGTCTCCTTCGCTCTCTCTTCTCTATCTTTTAATTTCGCTTGGAGATGATAGTCTGCTCGTCGCCTTAACATGAAAAAACATCGCTATAACGACACACCCGATAAAGTATTCTTGAGTGCTGCACTTGAAAAGTTTCTCTTGTATACATACGTGTACGCGATCGAGATAAGACTGAAATTCCAGAGAAAGACAACAACAACGCACGAAACTCGGATCGATTAGCATATAAGGTAAACGCAGATAATCCGACAAGCCGTGGAGGAACTCCCTAGAAATTGTGTTAAGTGTGGCACGAATAAACGATCAGCAAATATCGTTGTGTATCGTCATTGGTATCCGATCCCGTCATTATTTCATGAGTTTACGCGGGTATCCTCGAAATTTCGAAAGCGATCCATCTAAAAGTTAAATGAACTAGCGGAATGCCGATTGGAAAGAATATTTGGGTGGTCCCCTGTGTCGATTTGAAAACGTATGATAATCGCATTTTCCGCTCGAGCGATAAAGCTTAATCGTAAAATGACCAGCTGAAAAAGCGTTTGAGCATTAATTTATGCGTTTTTCTCAGTGTTCTAATCGGTGTCAACTGCTGCACGTATCGACCTACTCAGAAAGACCCGTTATGTTGTATCTCTCACTCTTAGCTTTTAGACTACTACAACATGCTATAGTACCGGTCCGATGCATCGCTATGCTAACATCCCTGGGTTATTACTTAGCATAGCGTCTCCTCGTCCTCAGTGTAGTCTCCTCGCCTAGCATTCTACGTAGGCGTAAAGCCAAACGCGTAGGCTCATTCATAGATTATTTTTATATGTCGCTTATTCAGGCCACCGCGAACCGATCCTACACCGAGGAACAAAGGAAGTCACTTGTAAAATGATGACAAACCGAACCCTATCTTTAATACCAACCACGTTAATCGTTTCAAAGGTAAACATACCGTTTCCGTGTGTCATCGAATTTTCATCTAAACTAATAAATCCTATTTATTGATGTAGCAATTCCGTTAGATCACCAATAAATCAACCAAGCAGCAAAAGCCGGCAAGGAATACCATTTACTTTTATTGGTAACCATACACACTTGGAATATCCACCTTCATCTAATCCTTTTAGATCTTCACTGTATTTTAATACTAGCATAATTATATTCTTTTTTAATGCTAGCTTTACAGTTACTGCAGCGTCGTGATTTTTTAATAATCCCATAAATGTCATAATCGGGTGTCATGAATGCGGATGCGGAAGGTGACTGGGACAAAGATCTCATGAAATCGCTGATATATTTTTGGTGTGTTCGGTGGTGCGCGATAAAAATCGTGGCACACTGACCCGATGCATGTTTTAGAATAACTTTAGAGCTCCGGCATTAATGAGACCGACTGATGTGAGCCGTGCATTTTAATTTTCCAAACGGACAAGTCGCCGATACGTGGTGTACGTACCCATGTACGTGTTTCAGTACGATCATTGTTATTATTGTGTCGGATTCGAACGGACCTCTTCAATTTCAGCACACGTATTACAACGACAGTTGTCATAGATGTTTTTACAATTCGTAACACATTACCATGCCTGGAAAGTACTATGAGTAGCGCCCTGACGTCTGACCGATCCATCAACAGGATGTTAACGGCTATTCCAGATACATGATTAACAGGGATGAACTCATGGCGAATATGAAAATCAGAGAATTACAATATAACAAAAAATAATCCACTAAACCAGGTGTATGTTAAAATCAGGTACAGGCATATAGAAAACCAGGCATACGTTAAGACAATAAAAAAACAATAAATAAAAGGGTTATGACTGGCAGCGACAAACGAGTCTGATATGGCAATACTTTTGGTTTAAATTTTCAGCGCACGTTGTAGGTCAGTGTGCCTCGATTTTTACAGTCCAATATCCAGTAAGTTCCAGCTCTGAATTTTTCCTTCTTTTATTACATTCTCGATAGTCCAAGGAAACGTCACGCATCGCGGCGCTTAACCACTTAGAGTGATCGCTCTTGGTAAACGTTATACGTGACTGTTCCCACTGGGATCTTCTAACAGTAAAGATACTTTTTATCAGAATTTTGCTTTTCATCTACGTCAGCATGAGAACACCTCGGAGCGCATTGTTAAAAAAAATCAGCGACAGTGACGAGACGAGCGCTTGACTCTTCGTGTATCTTTCAAGGGAATAAAAAGTTGCCACTTTTACTTTGGCGATACGTGACATACCTGCCGGCTGCACTTGTAACGTGTAACATGGACAATCGCTGGCTTATGGCTCTATGTCAAATATCAATGAGTTATTAAGACTTCACTTTCCAGTGACGTGATGCTGCGAAGAAGTATACGTTAAATATATACAGAAAATACATGGACACTTAATCATATAAGGAAGTACGTAATGATTATTCATCCATCATAAGTTTCTAGAATCATAAAGGCCGGAATTTTGAGGTAATTCCGGAAATGGATCGCGAACGAGTCACCCTGTATATTAGACGGTTAGTAGGAAACAGGGGTGTAGGGTGCAACCCTTAGGCCCAGACGAAATCAATAGTAGGACAGGATAAATAGTACGGTCAAGTCAATGGACTTTCTTCTTCCTTTTGTTTTTAGAAAGAGAAACATACTAGAGAGAAAGGTAAAGGTAGGTATTGAATACAAAGGAAAGTAAATAATATCAAACGTCTCTAATCATATAAGGAACTTTCTTTATACCTATGTAAATAAGTAATTGACAGCTCTTATACCCATAGACAATAGAATCAATAATGAAAACCTGTACTTGAATTTCAATCTTCCTTCGTCGTGAACAGTCGGTACTTAAGAGCATACAATGTTACACCTTCAGTCAAAGACTATCAGTATTTAATAAAGTAGCTGCTTGGTGATTCTAGAGTTATTTAAATAAATCCTCCACGAAACCACAGCGAATCTTGGCAGCCGTTCAAGCATTCATTATTCAGTCCTCGATGCACCCGTGACGCGAACGGGTAGCAGCAGCTTTCTGCTCCTCGCAACGATAGTGCATTGACTCTGCTTAAGACTAAGACATCAGCTTTGGTTAGTTCACCGTGATTTCCTAAAATCGCATTAACTGTGAATATACATTTTTATTAAGAAAATTCTGCCTTTTACCGGCATGCATGCCCCTTATTGTAAATGCGAATAGGTTCGCAGCTACTTATGGAAATAGGTTTATTGGCCGGCTTTGCAGTCTACATAAACGGAAAACGGCATTTAGCGTATTCAACTACTGTTGCAAATGGTTGCCAGAAGTTAAGTGAGTTAACGTAATATCCTCACTCATTGCGGAATTGTATTTTTCATAGCCTTCAAATCATTGCAAGAAAGATGCTACTCCTTTAGAAAAGATCTGGTTAAGTAGAGGAACTTAAAGATGCATATAAACGGTTTAGACTCCATAGTGATTCGAACTGGTGATTGCGTGGGATGTAAACAGGTACTGCTCTACCCACTAGAATGGAGGTACAGTTCGTTTCAAGGAGGATAGCTACTATTCCTCTGGAGAAAGTGTTGAAGAACTACATATAAGCAAGATGTCAAAAGATTAAATTCATAACTGATAGCCTTAGTTTTCTTTCCTCTTTTTTCTGTATGAGAATGCGGAACTTTTTTAGATTGCGCAAACGAACGTTATGGTAATACTCACACGTCCACAACAGAATGCCGATGATTCGATGCGACATAAAATCTCGCAAGAGTCACCAAACACGTTTTGGAAATGGCAATGTCTTATGCAATTTATCTGAAAACATAAGACGCCTCGAGCTTCCCGTCAGGATAAGCTTGACTTGAAATCGACGATGACGTGTTTGATGATCTCGACTTTCCTTTTCGCAGCGATCAACAAATCTGTCCCATAGTCTTATCCACGGTTAATTCACTCCCAGCATTAAATCTTCCTGCTTTCTGTATTACGTAAACATCGTTGTCGATTTAATTCACTCGTTCGTCAACTCACGATTTTCCTACCAATAACGAAATCTCTTTCGATTTGGACTTTTCTCGTTAATTACGAATCCTTTATGCCACATTAACGGAGCACTGACGATTATGACTAAACCGCACTGTCATTCATTAAAGCCTTTTGGAGCAATGCAATCACATACAAACACCTCCGGCCTAGACTCATGTCCTAAAAAGAATTCCAAGAATTCTTAATACATTCGATAACTGTGAAGAGCTGGATTATGAAATATATATATAAATATTGGAAAGCGAATCCACGTAATAAATTCTCAAAAGTATTCAGCCAAACGTTCGTATCTCCTCCGACCACGTGCTCGCCAGCTCCAATTCATTTCACAACGGGAACCCTCGTGTCTGTAAAGATACTTCACCGATATTCGAAACGTTGCCGAGCCCCCGCGTGTCCCACTACTGCTTCCGAGAGTATAATCCAAGGGTAGTTTCTGGCACGGCACCCCATGGGGGACTGAGCCCTCGTGCGCCCTCGTCCCGTGGACCAAACATCTGTCCAACAACCCCACGCTGAACCCCACTCCCCACCACAACCATACTGCACGGCCACGAGGTTCGACTGCACTATTTTTTCGTGTGGTACGTGCCAAAGTTTAACCGAAGAAAATCCGAGACGACGCAGCGCGTGGCGCTGTCGCATTCACACCGGAAATGCCATGCTAATTTAATACGTCTCCCTTATTCTCCCTTATTCTCCTCCATTCGTCTCCACCCCCTTCCGTTCCACGAAGACCAACCTCTCCCCATCGACTCACACCCACTCGCTTATACGCATTATTGCTCACCCACGCCACGTTACACAACTCCGGGTATGCGAAGATGTAATTAGAATTGTTTCACGGATAATTAAAGACGAGCCTACCGATGGGTGCGTTTATACTCGGTGAAGATATAATTGCAAACGTCGCCAAGGCATATTTTGTCGCTACGAAAGACGAACCGAGCAAATTGAGCGGAACTTCTTGTCATTCAAAAAAAAGCAAACTATAGCATGAAGCTATAGCATGTTTTTATGAATAACAGGAAAGTTCATGTAAACTTGGCACGATATAATTTCAGCGGAAGGCTGACGCGATGTGACGGGTCTGCGGCGGCGCTGGTGCGAATTGCAATTCGCCGGTCGAGCGCTTACAATTGGTCGAAATTGACGGCAATTAGGGCCAATGCACGTTTGAACAGTGATTTCGCGTTGCGCTATTCGATGAGGCACAACGCGCGGGACGCAGTGCGGCGCGACGAAACGAGTGGGAACTGGGAAGCCGACGAGCGAATGAAGAGAGAAGATAAAAAGGCTCGGCCTTGACGTCCATTTCTCCTAACAAGGGTTGCGAGAGAATCAAGTGGCCTCGCGAAGTATCACGTAGGATCATGAGTTTACAACATGGTACTATGGCCGAGTACCATAAGCCGCACTTGCGGTAACAAGAGATCTTCGTGGCATCGAAGCATCGATGCGTCAAAACGTCGCTAAGGAAGTTCAGTTGACGGCAGAAGGGCCAATGGGATGAAATTTCATAGAGAAAGGTAATGCCGTTTTTAAACCGCACCCCTCCCCGTCCCTCTCTATATATACTTTCTATTTGTATTTGATCAATGCATCATCCTATATACGAGTCTGCAAGAAATCAATGACCGTCCAAGACGATATAGCATTGTAGGTATAACGTATAGTTGGTCCACGAGTTCAATGGGTTTTTTGACAGATCGAAAACAATGAAGTCTCTAGCAAGCCACACGTCGTGCTGCATATAATTTTTGTTACGAAGTATACATGTGCATGGTTTTGCACTGAAATATATTTTATTTTTCTATTTTTACCATATATTTCCGTGATTTTATGGAAAGCCACGTGTGATTTGCTAAAGATTGCATTGTTTGCGTACTGTAAAAAAAACACATAGAACCAGTGAACCGACTATATTACAGGCTGAAGAAAGTACCAAATAACTTGGGCCCCAGGCCCTTTATCATGGTCTTGCTTGAATGACGTCATTGTTCTATGTTAAAGTGCACGTTGGCGAGGTTTAGTACAATATTTTGGCAGACGTGATCCCGGACTGCGTGACTCACCGAACCCAGAACACTCGAGCCATTGTATAACGATACATGGTAAGGGTGCGCTCACATAAGTAACTGAGTGGTTGAGATGAGAGAAAAATGGAGTAACAGAAAAACAGCGGAGAAAGTTCTTATTATGGGTAATGGAGTGGTTGGCTAAAAGAAAGGGTAGTTTCTCCTTTATCGAATCCTATATAAGCCCCTCTCCCCCCCCAACCTGAGAAAACCCGATAGCTGAGGCTGTCACATAGACTGGGGATTTTCTATGGACTTTCAGTGTGAGGGTTGCCTAACGGAACAATGTGTGCATAGGGAGTTGCCAGCTGTGGACGATAGCCCACATGGCGTTTCGCTCTTGTCGGGATGCAAGTCTATCGATTTTATCACCATCATTTTGCTAACGCAATAGAGAGACTATCGATTGGATAGCTAAACTTCATCATTCACAATTATTTACCTTTCATCCATCCAGATGATTTGTCTTTTCAACGCACTACAATTTATTAATGAAAGACTTGTATATATACTATGTTGTAAGTATACTATTGGATTTGATCCTCTGGCTTATCAGTTGTTATCTCCTTAATCCTCAACATTTCCAGGATTCTTTCTTATCCGTAAAATGGGCCTATAACCTTGGGGGAGGTTATACTAGTAGGTTGGAAAACCTACGAGTATTCTACTCCGAATTCCGTTATCTTAAAACAGTTTCAAACCTTTGGGAAAAATGATCTGTTCATATGCGCAAAAAAAGAAATCAGTGCACTTCGGGGCATAGTACTCGAGAATCTTATACTTGCACTTTAACAGACGTGCAGTCATTAAAAACATTTGGGTTGTGATGACGATAGGCGCCATTCTGTCGGGTCTGTGACTCTTTTCAAGTCGTGTTGCTTTAATCTCGATGAATTATTGGTTAGCAACCACGTAGAGAATCCTTGGGAAGACGCAGACTCACTGTGGAACACGAGACACAAAGACTTTGTCCCTGTCATATTTATAAAGAATGATGAGGATAATCTTAACGAAGGGTCTTGAAAATATTTCTAATTAAGAGACGAGAACAAGCAGGAAGTGCCAGGAAGTGATGACCTAATACACCCGGTAGGGTATATGTCTAACCGATAAGATTAATCTTACCTTGATAAAAAATAATTGTCAATATTGAGTCTTGCATTGGAAGGAAACGTTTCAAGCTCCATATGGAATTCACAGTCATTCTAAATATTTAGAAAAAGACTTCGGGGTACTGTCCTCTCTTGTCTGGCCTGGAAATACTCGTACGTTTCTCGTAGGAACTATTTTTGGCAGTGCACGTAGTACATGGTGTATTATCGCAAGGTTATCCCTCCCTAAACATCCTTGCAATGACGTCAGTATCATTTTAGGAAAATTTGCAGAGACCTCATATAACATTCACAGAAGGACCATATAGTTATGCACGTTATTAAAAAGAAAAGTTTTTATGAAATTCACGTGTACCCGTACTTCGGTATCATATTCTTCAATACATATAGTTTTACATTGCGCTATTTGAACGTGCTCTCTCTAAAGAGAGGTTAGATACTTTCAAAGCGTGCCGATTCATTAATGCGTCTAGCAACGCACGACCGTCATATTTAACGAGTGCAAATTACGAATAGGTATATCGTAAACTTTGCGCTTATTTATCATGAGAATTAGCATCGCCGTTCTATAGATGTTTATACGTCTATATAACATACACTAAAATTACTCTATGAAATATGAAAGCGCGTGTCTATCATTTATTAAGTATGTTTTGTAATTGGATAAAGAATGCTCGCGTCACGTTTGCTCCAAGATTCTTTCGCGACGAAGCATCGTGCACAATTGCTAGAGTAGTGTAGTACGAAGTACAGACGTAGGTGAAACTTAGCATAAACTTATGTAGGAAGGCACTGACATTTTCAAATGCCATGGACCTCGCGCAATGCACTGTTTATCATTTAGGTTACAATGGAGCTTTGTTGTACGATATTGTTAGCGTGCACGTATCCTCGTGTGGAATTAATGGTGGCTCGTGTAAACTGTCCAAAGTCCAATCATGCCCTTACTTTGATACTCGATACCTGCAAATCGATTGTCAATATCTTTTTTGAATATTCGACCAAAGACAATAACAATATAAAACTCCATTCACACTTGATATCGCCTGACCACAATGGACCGTGCGAACGTTATCAAAATCAGTATACAATTAACACGATGCGAGTAATAAACATAACACTACTACACAGAAAGGCATATCCCACGACAGATCTTGAGGAAATAAAAATAATTAGAATATTTTACCCTTTACCAATGCATGCCGTTACAATTATGGTTATTGCATAGTATTGCAGAGGTGCGATAGACACAAACTCTTTGTTTATAATGTTAAACGTTGCATTCATAAAAAATATCTAAATTTATGCTTAAGGTAATTGTGAAAGGACCAGAGCATTTTTAGTAAATGAATATTGCTTAAACTAGCATCTGTACCGATAACGCTATTTCATTGTAATGGAATCTACTAGTGCACTTTATATTTTGTAATATGCCATGTGTATTTTCAATCGAAGACAAAGAGCATATCGCGCGAGAATTGCTTCATCGCTTCCTACGCACCAGGAAATTGCATTATCTCAGTGATATCTGACTTACTAGGCGCGTGTGAAATGTCAAATTTCCTTGGAGCGTCGAGGATGGAGATCAATACACGAAAAGCCACATTCGCGGAAAACACCACAAGTCCTCGGGACGCATGATGTGTGCCAGTCTGCGTCACCGTCACCGAAAACAAAACAATCAACAACGGACCGAACGAGAGAACGACCGGTTTGGCTACAGTGTCGTTCACAAAAGAAAAAAACGCGTGCGAAAGCAGAGAAAAGTCAGGATATTCTGTGCAAGCACGAACTCTCGAATTTAACGACGTTCTGCGCCGGTCCGTCGACGTCGTCGTCGTCGCCGGCGCCGTTGTCAAGGCAACGCGCTTCTAGCCGGGATCGATTGATCGAATTCACGTGGTGTTACTCGAGATATCGAGAGCTGGGATGCTGCGCCGATGCAACTGCGACTCTCGAATGTCGTATCTTACACTTTTTATTATTATTAATCGTAACTCTTTTTCACGTTAATAAAGAAAGAAAAAGAAAAAGCAGAACGTAAACATTTGAAGGTTATTCAGCAGATCGTTTTGACGAGTTTTGTCATGTCGAGCAGACGTTAAGTCGTAACGGCTTTTTTTAACAAAATGAATTATATTTTTGGAAATGCTGTGCTCACGTGATGACATGATGTGCGTTCCTGAATGTTTAATCTGCATAAATGTTTTAAACAATATACTTACACGTCCTACTTTTCACATGCATATAGTCGGTCAACGAGTTCAATGTGGTTTTTTGACAGTTCGCAAACAAAGCAATCCTTAGCATATTACATGTGGCTTTCCACGAAATCACGGAAATATATGGTAAAAATAGAAAAATAAAATATATTTCAGTGCAAAACCATGTACATGTATACTTTGTAACAAAAATTATATGCAACACCACGTGTGGTTTGCTAGAGACTTCATTGTTTTCGATCTGTCAAAAAAATACATTGAAGTCATGGACCAACTATGTGCCGTAATGATACGTATCTTACCTGGTGAATCTTCCCTCATCAGCGACTCCATTAAGCACGTATGAAATTTTGGAATATGTCTATTGCTTAATTTACTAATGGTGTTTATATTATATAGTGAAGGTTATATGTAAAATACGCGCAATATTGATGTGTTTCATTGAGTTCAAAGATAGGTTGTTTATATCGAAGCTAGTGACCACGAACGAATCGATATAATGCAAATAACTGTATCGCGCTTTGCGCATAACTTTACATCAGTCCATGCGAAGCCGTGATGCATATGCGTAAATTCTTAGGAAAATGGTAAAAAATGAGATCAAGGTATTTGCACGGCTTAAGCCAGAAAGAAGACGTAGTAAAGCCGTGGTAAATCTTGAAATTTATTAATTCATTAGCGAGCCAATTATAAACATTCAGATATAGGTCATAACCAAAATTACTCTTACAGAATTATCAGATACATCGCCGACCAAAAAGTCACTCCGAAGAGGATTTTTTAGTATTAACAGCACCTCAAAAGTCAGTCAACGAGTACATCGATAATCGTCCTGAGTCATGGAATTTCTCGTGCGAATAAAAATGCATTAACCAAAATCTACTGAGCCTTCAAACAGTGTAATTTAAAATTCGAACCAATTATTTTTAGATTTTATAAAATTTTCCAAGAGGATGCCAATCAGCAAGAAATTTTCGAAAATGTCGCACGACCCGTATTGGACAGGTTAACAATTTTGTCAGTAATCCAACAGCACTCAGTAATCAGATAAACATTATTAATAGATCTTTCGATCAGTGTTCTTTGTGGCTACAACGGGACAATTTTCGCATACGGTCAGGTGAGTAACAAGCTGCCTTGTAAACGTGCAATTTTTTACGAGCGATTTAAAGGCAAATATCGTAGACGGGGAGTGGCAAGACCTACTCGATAACGGGTGACCAAAGAAAATACAACGATCGTGGAGTACTACCAAGAACACTGGAGTATCTCTTCGACGTAATTCGAAAGGTGAGTTTGTTAAATGTGAAAAAAAACTTAAAGAACTGTTGCGGGAAAGGTCGTAGAGGTTGGTAAAGGACGAGGCCGATGGCGATGTCAGCATAGTTAAAGTGGATGCGAAGTAGGAGGCAATCCTTTTGTCTCGGCGACAGCAACAAGAAATTACATGCTCATTTTCAGAAACCGGAAAATCTCTACTCCATAGAAATCTCATACCTGGAGATTTACAACGAGAACGGTTACGACTTGCTCTATCCGCGACACGAAATCGCTACGAGATTGGACGATTTCCCGTAAGTCGCTGCATGAGAATTCTTGACATTTCGTAAAAACGAGATTGCCACGACAACGACCCGTTACGACTGTTACGCATAGGAATAAAGAGTGAACGAACGAGTGAGCGAGAGAGAGAGAAACAGTGGGAGACAGGGTGCGAGAGAGTCTAGACAACTAGTAGCATTAGTAGCATTAGTTGAACCAGTAGCACTAGTAGTAGCTCGACTACTTACTTCCAACTACTTACCAATTGGAAATACGCGTAAGGCATGGCAGGGGAATCGGGGAATTTTCTTTTTTACTAGACTTCTCGATCTCGACTTAATCCTGGCTTTGCACCAGGTTACTCGTTTCCTCTAAAGTTCAATCCATACCGTCTCAGCTGGATTCCCTATGACTCTCCTACATAGTTTACGCTATGTCCTATTCAAATATAAAAAGTCTTTCTGGACTTTTCAGTCATTTCGATAATATTACAGAAAACGCGTCGCCATTCAGGAAGACGAAACTGGGATTCTTCATTTGAAAAATTTAAGCTTTCATAATGTCGACAACGAGGGTGATGCTCTCGATTTGTTAGCTTTAGGTGAAACAAACAGGTAAAGCAACCTTGATTCGTTTTACAATTTTTCAAATCCAAAAATGTTACAATGGACATATCTTCTTAGAGCCATTTCCGAAACGCCTATGAATCCTCAGTCTTCGAGATCTCACTGTATATTCACTATCATCGTGTCCATGAAGAAATTTGGTTCTGATCATCATACTAAAGCTAAAATGCATCTTGTCGACTTGGCTGGGTTTGTTTATTTACAATAAACATATTCATTCTTTGAAATATCTTCAACGAGTTGGAAGCAGTTCTACATGGGCCAATTCTAAACGAATAACTTTACACGAAAATTCTATAATTTCTGTACTAATTACTGAACACGGTAATTTTCAAACTCTACACGAGTAACAACAAGCAAGCTAACAATATTTTTTTAATCTTACTAACTTGGGATGTCCAGCATTAAACTTCTAATCTAACCTAACCTAACGAAAGTTTAACTAAGCCCATCTCAGCTCCGGATGATTAACAGTAGAAAAATTTTTGAAACTCAGTGTGAATGCCACTTTATGATCGTATAGAATACTATAATGCAGAAATGCTTGTGGAGGATATCTTAGTAGGATTGACGCATTTAGGATCGAGGCTCCACAAAGTTATCCATGAAGACCTATTGGTACTATAGAACTTATAGAATTTTCGTGTAGAAATGTCCGTGTAAAGTTACTTGTGCAGAGTATTTCAACCTTTAAGATACCGCGTGCAGAGTTAACTGTGTACAGTTCTCTATGCATAAGTATTTGTACAGAATTATTATTTTACCATAAAGTATCGTGTAGAGTTATTTCGTATAAGGTTGGCTCGTGTAGGACTGGGATGTTCACTTTTTAGCTGCATGTTATTCTAAATAAATAAAAAAATTATTTTACCGTTCGATGGTAACGAGTATGGTGTTAATCGGCGCCTAACAAATAGCAACCATTTATAATCTTAAATGGAGAATGTGATTTAAGCAGGGGGCACAATGGATCACCTATGTGAACAATTTTAAATTCATTACGCATTAAGACTTTTAATGTTCCTTCTTTTTTGCAGATCCGAACGCGTATATAAGTGTGCCATCACCGGGATTATTTTAACGGAGGCTAAGCACATTAACCTGAGCCTACATTACTTGGAGCAAGTCATAGTGTGTCTGGGTCAGGACAACATAACTCACATTCCCTACAGGTGATGAATGGATGACGTTATAATAAATTGTGATGAAAGATACATGAACCTGGAAATTTCAGAAATTCTTTGTTAACTGCGATTCTTCGAGATAGCCTTGGTGGTAATTGTCTTACGACGATGTTAGCGACATTGAGTGTTGCTACTTTTAGCGTCGAGGTATTTCAATTAATTCTTCTGATTGAACTGTACTTCATTGTTGATTAAAAATTATAATCTTTTTATCTACAGGAAACCATATCTACTTGCAGATTTGCCCAAAGAGTGGCGCTTATTAAAAATGACGTTAATCTTGTTTTTGAAAAAGATATACGGAGTGAAAATATGTTTTTGAAAATGGAAGTCGAGAGACTCAAGCAGGAAATTAATCGTCTATCCAAGAATCAAGTCCGTTGAGACAATTATTGAATATTATTTTTGTCAATTTAATGTAGATATTTGCGTAGATGGAGTCAACAGAATTATTATCCGAGGAAGAAAAGAAGAACTTGGATCATCAAATCAGTAATTTTCTCATAAATGGATCAAACATGATGTGGGATAAGGATCCAAGAAAAGTTCAGTATTGTTTTAAAGCAATGAGGATGAGTTTGGAAACTGGAACGAGGCATAAAGCTTCTTCAGAAATGTGTTCAACAGATTTACAATATTATAAGAATTTGGTTCTTCAACGTGACAAGGAAATTTGTATCCTTTATAAATAATAAAAATGAATTCCAACAAAATGTCGCAGCAGCCATTTTGGTTGCTATACATAATATTAATTGCATAATTAATTTATCAATATCCATATTCTTAATGTATTCTCAGCATTGTTAATCGAACTTCTTAAGAAGGAAAGGGCAAATAATCAGAAAAAAATTAAAGGAGTGGATCAAAAAGTTTCGCAAAAATTGAAATTGGAGAAGAAACATGAATCGAAACTTCCAAAAGAAACTTTACATTTAGCCACTATTTCATTAGAAAATAATTCCCTTGGAAATTCTAATGGGTCATCAGTCGTAGTGGAGAGAAAAGACGCTGAAATTGATGAGACAGAAATAGATGTTTCTCCGCCAATGAAATTGGAACAGAATTGTGTACAAAAAGAAGCGTACTCTGTTGAAAATGACAAAATTCATACAATTATGAGGTCTAAAAATATTTCAAGTTCTTCGAAAAGAAGAATTTCTTACTCGAATCCAGAGATTCCTCAATTAGATTTAAACAAGATTACTGATAATTATGGAGCAGGTGGGAAACGAGTTGCAGATAAAACTGAAACGAATGAGCAATTTTCGGGAACTTATCCCAAGTTGCTACTTCAGTCAACCAGAAGAATCTCTGTTCCTGATCCGAAGGAATCAGTTCCTCAGTATTTCAGTTCAGTCGATGAATTTCATCAGCATGACGGAATAGAATGGTCAACTTTGAAGAAAACTATTTCAAAACAAGCAGTTGAAAATCAAAATATCGAAATTGTAGATTTTTCAAAATCTTCCAACAAGCCAAACACTGCGATAATTGAAAATAAAAAAATTGGTTCGAAAGAGAGTAAAGATTATCTGAAGAAGAGTTACGAAACGACAAATCGTTCAAATCAAACCCTTCCAATTTATTCACCAAATACTGAAATACCGATCAAGCAAAACTCATCAGCTCAAACAATATCTTTTAAAAATCAGACTATCAGCAAACCTATTAATGATATGAAAACGATCCTCTCGGTTCAACGCCAGAGCGAGCAAGATGAAAAACAAGATTATAATGCTGAATCAAAGTCAGTCGCACAAAGTACAAATACTGAAAATAAAAAACATTCTTTTAAAACACCATCGCTCCTAAAAAATATATTTTGCGTGACTCCCAGCAAAATTGTGGAATCAAATCAGCATTCCGAAAATGTGACAGAAAGTTCGATTTTAACATATGACACGAAGCCTATCAAGTCTACAAGAAGCGAACGAAAAACTGTAGCTGATCTGATAGCAAGTTCTCGAAAGAGCGTAGAGTCAAAAGAGCATTTATCAGAAGATAAGAAAGTAACGGAAGTGGTCGATGTCAGACCAGTAGTTAAGACAGATTATATCGAATCAATTGAAGAAAGTAATAGAAAGGCTTTTG
This sequence comes from Pachycephus smyrnensis, assembly GCA_030142225.1. NCBI lineage: Eukaryota > Metazoa > Arthropoda > Insecta > Hymenoptera > Cephidae > Pachycephus > Pachycephus smyrnensis. The sequence goes on along the minus strand of JARQST010000015.1, from coordinate 277,205 downwards.
AGAAATCTTTACCACTGACGGGGGATCCTGAGATCGACGAAGAGATTATCGCATTTTACAAGGCGAAACGTTCAGGAGAAACATATTGAGATTGGTCCTAGAATCCAATGAAAAGCGCTAATTTGTACAAATTAGTATACTCGTTACAAATATATTGTATACTTCATATATTAAGAATATCTTTGGATAATAGTACTTAGAAATATATTAAAATTTCTCATGAATGGGCTCGACATGTATTGTTTGGTAATTAGCTGTTGTACCCGGTTATTCAACCCAAACACACCACCTGAACATGGTTTTACCATAAAATCAAATGGGCGCGCTAACTTCAGGTGGTGCGTCTGGGCTGAATAACCCGGTATGAATGATTTATGTTTCTCAATATATACAATGTCGATAATAACTAAAGTAAGAATGGTGAAAAACTAATATGATCATAATAAATTAACTTTTATTTAATTGATTTAGTGATGTTTCTCTCAAGAAAATATATATAGTATACATATAAATATATAATAATTTAACTTAGAACATGTATATAATAATATAATTATATTAGAATACACAGAAATTATAGTAATTACATAACAAACGTATGCTCTCTATTATCATATTAATCGTTACAGTTTAATTTGTCCATATCTAATTTTTCACCGTACATCTTTGATTCCAAAATTGTTAATCTGTTGTCGTGTATCACACCAAGACAATACCTTTTCGAAAGTTTTTTATGGATTCGTAGTTTGAAAGTGAACAATTTTTGCCCTTCCATTTTTATGCTTTCTCTGTACACGAAGCCCTGAATGCCTGTATAAGGAAAAAAAAAGAAACAATTATTTTCATATTCAAAAACCTATAGATGAAATATATTATATTTTTGAAAAAACAATACTTTACCAAGGTATTCATATATTTGTAGTTTATTCCCATTTTCGATGAAAACTAGAAAGTTTTCTATAAAATCATAAAAATTCAAAACTGAAAAGGACTTTGGATTGTGAGCTCGTATCGTTTGTTTGATTTTTCTCCCTGTTGCATCATTATCATATATCTATCGGAAATATGGATAAGATTATAACAATGCCACCCAATTAGACAAAAATAATTGTATCAGAATTGTTAGAGTACATACAAAAATATATTCAGGACTAATGTTCTCATCATATGAAAGAAACATCATCCTCTCAAAAACTCCTAATTTGAACCCAAAAGTTTCACCGTTTCCGAATTCATTTTGCATGTACGTATAATTCATAAATTCGACATTATAATCATAAATTGAATGTTCGTCCGTAAGAAGCACTTTTTCAGAATTTCGGATGAATTTTGAGTTTTCATCGTTTATTGGATACGATTTCGGAATTTCAAAAGATTCCTGATATATTTGATCAATCGACCATTTCTGTAACTGTTTATCAGCCAAAACCAAAAAGGAGTCCGTTCCAAGTTTTGTTACGTCAGTCAGATTTCCAAAATAGTAAACGTGCTAAAGAAATCATAAATAAAATTCAAAATGCAATATTAATATGATATTTTTCTCAATCAAAAGCATACTTACGGTGAATTGATTATTTTCAAATTTCCATAAATTTCCACCATCTCTACGACAACCGAATTTCCCCAGTGTCAGGAAGTATGGACATTTCTTATACGATAAAGTAATCCATCGATCGATTAATCCGAAATCAGAGACACTCGCTTCTTGCACGGAATCAATTTTTCCATTGTAATAGACAAATGTCTCCACATCACAAGTACCGAAGTTAATCGTTAAATAATCCACATCATTATATTCAAACTGATGAATGCTCCATATGGACCGATCGAAATTCAAAATATGAAGATACTCAAAATACTTAAATTGATATATTTGAGTTGCGGCGTAATTTTGTAATAACACTAAATCGTGGCAAATGCTCTTCATATCCATCTGTTAAAAGAATGTTAAATTCACGAGATGAATTTTCATTATATCCTGATAGTAAAAGTCCGAATTAAAATGCTCCAAATTGATCACCTTTGTTTCAGTAACGATAGCGTCCAACTTTAACTGTGCCTTTTCCACATTATCTGCCAATTTCTCCACGCTATTTCCATTCAGGATTTTACTGCCCGTTACGTCCTTTTCAAAATAAACGTTGCCATGTATCACCCAACGACCATTAATTTCTTGGTTTCTAGGAAAACTAGTAGTGACAGCAATACCCTCCCATCCAATGGGATTTATTACATCATTCAGCAAGCCCAAAATGCGCAGGCTACCACTTAAATTAATTGGTTGTTCAAAAGTCAAATTTCCTGCAAACATTTTTAACATTCATAACGATGCATACTTGTGTACAATTTTGTCGAAACTTTAATATATTATAGAATAATAATAATTCAGTTTTACCGAATACAGTATCATTTTCATTCACGTAAACGTACTGTGACGTGTTTATCTCGTTTATATAGTACGCATCAAAATTTTGAAGTGTTTGCACTTGACCATGAAACGTGATGTGTCCTGTAACGTTTTGATCTCCTCTTAACTAAAACAGAATTGAACAATTTCACAGTTTTCGAAAAATATTAATTTAAAACAAATGATTCGGAAACTACCATGAACGTGTCTTCATAGATCTTGCTCAAATCATAGCCGTTGACGAAACCAGTAATTTCTAAATTCTTAACACTGACATTTTGACAAGAGATACGGGTCGCAATAACTTGGTCAGAATTAAGCGTAATCAGCGAATTAGTATTAATCCCATTAAGAGTCTCCACAATTATACCAGTTTCGAATATGACGTCAGTGAACGTTATTGGACCTAAAACAACAAATAACTCCATAGCTTCATATAGATTTCACTATAAGACTCCTCATTATAAATGTGGCATTTCTAATAATGCTGTATACACAATATTCAAAAACAGCTTTGCCAAAATATTTTTGAGCTGCTTCCTGCAAAAGATCAAATTTAAGCATAGAAATCTAATACTCTATTATTATTTGTGACAATAAAGAAATATTTATCGTAAGTATTAAAATTTTGCACATAGTACTTTTTGTAATATCTCTATTTTTTACTCGTTTATTGCGTTAATTCATTATCGACAACGGATATTCAGATAATCTAGGACTATAAAACTTAATTTAATATTACGTTACATTACCTGAAAATGCGGATGAAATTTAAAAAAATCAATACTATCAGAAAGGTAAACGCGAACGCGTCAAGTTTCATAGACAGCACAATTTATTTTACTGCAAACGTTTTTGAACATCCTGTATAATTAATACAGTATAAAAATTACCTATCATATACGAATTTCTGTTCAAATGTACAGCATTTGCTTTTAATTCATCAATATCAATCTCCATAATAAACCTTGTGTCCATTCGTTGATTTACACTTATATCCTGCATGACGAAGATGTCATCACGAAAACTAACGTCTGATGTAATGAATATTGGCTCATCAATAAACACAACGTGCTCGTAAAATTCTTTCAAATTGACATCGTTGTATTTATCCAAAATCGTGAAATTATTCTCAAACGTTACAGAACACTGGAAAGTCTTCGTTCCAGAAATACTCATATCATCGTTTGGAAAAATGACAGTGTCCAAGAAACTATCAAAGGGCATATCTTGAATTGGCCCATTGACGGCCAAATTTTGTATCCTTGCGTCATTAGCAAACCGGAAATTACCCCTGAGGATAAGTGTATTATTTTCCGAATATGAAAATCTATTTATCAAGTCTTTAAATGGTACGTCATCTATTTTTCCATTGCATTCAAAATTGTTCTCAACTGTAACGACGCCATTCACCGTTACGGGTCCTGCCAGTTGCTGATGTTTTTCCGGATCAAGTATAGAATTTATCGAATGCCGATTTATGAAGTTAACGTCGAGTACTTGACACATAATCTTATTAAATTTTTTTAATCCGGAAACAACGATATTTCTGTCGGTCTTAAGAATTAAGTCGGCAACGCATTCGTTGAAATCAAAATCATTGACACGACCCAGAACTGTCAAATTTTCGATGGAGACGTCAGTTTCAAAAGTCACCGTACCCATTTTTTCGGAGGTAAATATCTCATTCACACTTTTTCCGTTAATTATTGTTGTCTGGACATTTCCCGTCACCACGAGAGTGTCTATGGCCATACTTCCGTTCAAGATGTTATTGATCAACGTATCCTCGTTGAATCTAAGACGCTCTAGTTCTTCTGCGTAAATACCATTGAAAATTTGTGCATTCAGATAATTCGTTTCGAAATTCTCAAACGTAAAGTTTCCTGGCAAATTTTGTGCTACTGACTTTGAAAATCTACGTTTTTCAAAGTCTGAGAAATTAACACCGTTTATGGTGTTTGTGACAATTTCCGGAACAATTAAACTTCTCATTGACACTTTATCAAAGTTCATCTGAGCAAATGTGCGATTCAATCTGTTTGAGAATTCTGAATGAGAAATAAATCCGTTTACGTTTTCGAAGTACAAATTGTCTATGACCGGAGACTGTTGAAAATTAACTTTTGAGAAGCATCTTGCGTTCCCAAATTGATCGACATTCTCGTTTATAAAATTTTGCAGTTTTGTTATGACTCCTTGTTTCAATTTACCGAAAGAAACATTCGACGAAATTTTGGTCAAATCTGAAAATATATTCAGTCGATATATTTTACTGGAGAATGATGATTCATTACTAGGATGTTTGAGAATAAGATCAATTATTATGATATTACTATGCCTTAGTATAATACTCATACTTCAGAAAATAAAATGATTTTTCAAAGTTCAATTAAACTCACAGGGAAACTCCTGCTTGTCGACGATGTTAACGAATTCATCAATTGAATGACCATTGATTTTCCGAATATCGGAAATATATTCATCATCGACATTAATCGGCCCTAGAAAGGTCTTTTTACCCGAGATCTCAGCATTAACGTCATCGTGAAACACGAGGTCATCAAAATCCGACCATTCCTTCTCATTTACTGTATTTTCTACTATAATAGTTCCAATGACTTGTAAATTTGTGAATGTCACGTCAGATGTAATTATATTAGACTGCTCTAAATTTGGTCCCAATTCAATCGGTTCTAAACGTTGATCCGTTATATTGGTATCGATCTGAAATTATATCAATTTATACGCATTTTTATCATTTTTCTACAACATTACAAAAAAATATAAAATCTCAATTACCAATAGGTTTCCAGTAACTTTTAAATTATCGAAAGTGATTTCTTCAGTCAACGTTTGATTTCTGTCAATTATGACGAATTCCTCAATAGGAATTCCATTCAGATATTTAATACCCGAAAGTTTCGTTGCTGTCAGTGTATCAAAAGTTTTTTGGCCCGTTACCAGTGCCGTGCTGGTGCCATTATGTAACACATAATCGTTAGGATATCGCAGACCATTTACGTTGTCAACTTTTATGTAATCCGCAACTATTTCCTAGACACGCAAATTGTTTATAAAAAAGAATAGGCAAATAAGGAGTTGCATAAATTCAACGGTTTAATATTATGGAAAGTGAAGTAACTTTCTTCAACATATAAGTTATGCGAACAAGAATCATACCCCATTCACGACTGTCCCTCCAGGTATCACGTACGATATACTTTTAAAAATGATATTGCTCAACAAATTGTTCCAATTTCTATTATTTATAGTTGAGAAGTTGAGATCACCTTTCACGATTAGATGATCCAATTTCGAAAAATCAACGTTTTCGTAATTACCCGTCGTTGTGTCAAAATTTATACTTTGCATGGGAACTTCGTTTACGTAATATATTTGTATTTTTTCAAAATCAATATACGGAAACCATTTTTCACCCTCTATGACGTCATTGTCGCCATATATGAACTCTTCTAATAGTTCACTATATTTGACATGATTAAGATAATCCATTGTCAGATTATATACGTTCAACGTTCCGCCGATTTCAATATTTCCTTCAACTTCAATATTCTCATTCAAACTAAGTTCCGTTACGTTAGCCGGAATTGCATTTGCCAGATTCGAGGCAATTTCCTCGATTGTATAGTGAATTTCCTTCAATACATTTATGGATGAATTTATATTCATATGCATATCTTCTACTGTAAGGAGAATCGGACCCATCGCGATGGTATGACAATTTACATTCTCATCTATGATTGTAGTTTCAGTATGGACTTCAGTGAAATTCCAAAAACCGGTAATTTCTGGATTATTGAAGTAACTATTGTTTATAAGCACTGCTGTCCTGTCGAGAATTAATTCCTGCTTTTCTAACACTTCCTGAAATTTTTACAAGAATATGTGACACTTAAAAATATTATGTACTCGAAATGACTCATGAAAAACTTGTATTAAATGTACCTCCAAATTACTTTTGAGTTTTAACAACTCCTCCATTTCGTCGCGAACCGGTTTCGACACATCTTGCAGTTTGGTGTCAATTCTGACGAATTTATTTTCGTAAAGAAATCCAAATTTTTGAATGGGAATGATTTTGGCTATGTTAAAGTCATCGATATTCTCGGGCAAAGATATTTTTTTAAAGGTTTTACCAAACCAAGAAAGAGCTATTACCGACGAATTTTTTGATTGGATCAATAATAATGATTCATCTTTATAAGAATCGACGGGTATATTAATCATCCATGTGACCTCATCTATTTGTAAATAGAGAAAGAAGAACTTTATTTTTAAATTGTCCATTATCCGCAATTAAAGAATGTAGTAACGATATGACAATCAATTACAGCATGAAATATAATGACAATAAAAAATATCTCACCGTTAAGCAATTTTTCAGTTTGGATATCGTCAAGAAATTCATTTTCAGAGAAAGTAAATATAGCCGGTTCCTGCCCGGAAATACCTAAATATTGCATGTATCCGCTTTCGAAGCAAATAACATTTTTTAAATCATTCGACGTGACAGATTGTATTTGTATAAATCTTCCCGTTTCCGCTGTTTCATCTTTCAGTTCATATATAAACACTTCATTTTGAGCTTGCAGTACAATAACAGTATTATCATAAAACGGACAAACTTCCAAGTCAAAAACATTCGAAACAGGCAATTTTTGAATTAACCTGCCGAATCACAACGTAACAGAGTTAAGAACGCGCCAAAATGCAATGTATAAAAAAATGTGCATGTACTTACCAAAAGACTGGTAAATTTTCATCTATTCTAAATCCGTAAATATAGATGTGAGAGTAAAATTTCTCGGAATACGACTTGGCCTCGTTCAATAGAACAATGATGTTTTGATCCTTGTGACGGATAAACTCGAGACGTTCAACGCCATCTTGCACTGGCCAGGACCAAAATTCTTCGACACTGTTATTGGATATCGTGTACCATTGTAATTTTGTCACGGAATTCAATTCCACGCATAGAATAACAATGAAGTCGCTTGCATCAGAATCTGATTTTGGCAAATCGAGTAATTTAAAAGTCACTATTTTCAAGGACGATTCTGTCGTGCTTGGAAATTTCACCAAGAGCTTACTAAACATGTGACCATTTTGCAGATACAACTTGTACAGATATAATATCGAGCCATCTGTACCAGCTAAATATCTGGCATTCCTTGTCTCTAATAATTGCCAATTATTTATGGTTGTTTTCAATTCTATGTCAACTTGGACTGCGATATCCGTTACAATTAATTCTAAAAAAAGGAATAAAGTGGTTCATATTTTTTGCAAATAGTTAATAAAAAAATATCGTCTTACCATCTCTATTTCCAGATCCCGTGCCAAATTCATACTGTTGCCAGATTTGCGAGTCGTCGATATTTCGCGAGTACCTCGGTGCTTTTGTATCCAATAACATTTTGTCCAATTTTTCCGACATTTCTTCGATGTACGAATTGCATTCTGCCAGTGAGAATATTATTGACAATAGAAATATTTCCTTATAACGTGGTCTCGTTGCCATGACTAGACGGTTACTGAACGCGAACGGATTCATTAATTTAACTTTATACTATCTAGTTAGAATAATAATATCAGAGGTCAATTTAATCCAAATGTATAAATATTTTCATTTTTGCAATCGACACACTAACTACATTCAAATGCTCGTTTATTCTCGTTTAATCTCGTTTATTCTCGATACGAGCAATACAAAAATTATATCCAAAGATACATATAAATTATTACACTGGTATTACTAATTGTGATAAATCTCAAATAAAGCTACGTTAACGTACAAATAATTTAAATGAATGTCACACATAATATTTCGAAGTACTTAAGTAGTCATAGATTTTTAAATAAATTATATCCAATTGAAACACCTAATAATTTTGTTGTACAACAATAATGCGTTGAGCATAATAAATAAAATTTAAGAACATACAAAACCACACCTAGTCCAATATCCTAGAAGAATAACGTGGATGACGAAGATATATCCAAGGAGTTACCTTGGAACCAGTCATCACATTTGATTAAAATCTTCCGAGGCTGGCATATTCCTCGAAGCGTCATTATCTCGCGTAAACACCTACTCGCACACGTGCATGCAGTAAATAATTGAACATTTTTCATAACAATACATACCGACAATTGAGCATAAAATCAAAACTCTGGATCGTAAACGTCGCCCAACAAACAACGTTCAATTCTTCCATAGAAACTAATAGCGATTCTAAGGAACGTTCACAGGAATAAAACGCGTCCTGTCGCCCACCTTAGGCTGGAACCTCAAATTAACCTTATCCTTACCTTCCTCGCCAACCTCGAGGAAGGTGTTCCAGTCGACGAGGAAATAGAGACCGCTTCTTCGTTGCGTCGGTAAAACAGGATCCGGTGCTTGAGTACTTCCTCCAAAGGAATCAGCCAAAGCTGCCAAATTCGCAGAATCCGCTGGCGCAGAAGTCGTCGTGGATACTGCATCAGCCATGAAACTCGTCACCGTCGTCGTCATCGTAGTTGCAGGTGATTCTATAAGGTGGGTCGATAAGTTCCCTTACATATTTTTCCGAAATTTCTTTCTTGCAATTTCGTAAATTCGTGCGACAGCATGTCCAGCAGAAGAAAGTATACAATTATATGGATGCAGCAATGAATCGAAGCTCAGGAAATCCATACTTGTTAAATGCAGTAATTTTCTGATATAAAAATAAACAATGCTCAAACGTCACTCTCGCATGACAGAGTCAATTCGTCGTAATCATATGCGTGACTGTTAAAAGTGGAATCGAATCTGAATTGAAAGGAAATTAAAAAACGTTTCTTTGGCATAGATACCATGCGGACTCTACTTAAAAAAAAAATGACCAAGATTTTATTCTGCTATACTTTTCTCATAGTTGAACTCGTCGAGCGCATATCTTGTCGGAAGTTTCGCAATCCCGAAGTGATTAGCCAGCGATGAGGTTTTGCATGCAACGGATGCACGCGAACCTACATTCACATGCAACATTTAATATACAGTAATAGAGTGCATGACGCCTTGGAGTAAAGTAAGTAAGGGGTAACAAGAGCAAAGGGTGAAACTATTCCATAGATGCCATTCGATTGAAATTGCATCGAAGCGCAATGGAACGTGAACGGCCGTTATAGGAATTGTACGGTCGTGAAAGACAAGGGACGCGTATCACAATGATAGGTTATGTTTCAGATGTGAATGACACGAAGCACATTAAAGAAGCACGAAGCTCATGGAAACATTAGAAACAGAATATAAAATAGTGGCAATAAATAAATAAAAGTGAGAAAAGTTGAAATAATGGTTACAGTATAAGAAAGCAGAGACGGAAAAGGATGGCAGCTTTGGTTTCAGCTTTAGGTTTTAGTAAAGAGATCGAAAGTCAACCGCCGGCAGCAGAGACTCTGAGTTTATTCGTGGCGTTTGTTAGCACGTTCTTGATCCTCGTTAAACCTTGAATAATCCTTCCAACCCATAATTCCGAAGTGCCCAAGACATATAGTATTAATTTCTTAATACCCGTTGCGGCCTCGTCGGCTAGCGATGGCTGTTCTTGCGTAGATTCCTGCCTCTTCACCTCATTCCTTATGTCCTCGTTGTAGATCTTCAGGATCTCCTCAAGGCTCAGAGGATCTGGTCCGCCCTGCAACGATTTTGTCGACTCCAAAAGATCCTTGGCTACCTTCTGCACGTCCTGAGCGTTGGCTTTGCCGTCTTGAACCTGTTTTACCGTGTCCAATAATTTGTTAATTTTATCCCTCTGCTCTTCCGCGTGTATGGAAGCTTCGTGAGGCTTGAAGACGTGTAATTTTGGCGTTGTCGTAGGCACTTCTTCATGAACAGTCTTTGTCTTTGTAACGACTTCGAACGATTTTTGTGATCTACCGATCAGTCCGATGTTTTGTAAAATCTTCTTCATAGAGCCAGGTATGGCTTCGATTACAGATGGCTGGTCGTCCCTCGTGTTCTTATTTTTCATTGCTTTTCTATTTCTATTTTCGATGGAGTCCAAGCCGAACTTTGCCAAGAAATCTCTCATATCTTTGTCCTCAATTGTGGATGTTGGCAACGGTTTGAATTTAGTGTAAGAGTCATCCTTCACGGGTGGCTTCGTTGGTTTGGCCGTAGTCGTTTCCATCTGTTTCAAAGATGTCTGTAGACCAAATTTCTGAAAGAGAAGTTGCACATCCGGCGTCAGATTTTCCACACCTTTTCGGAAATTTGGTTGCATCGGTTCAAAAGTGTTTTGACTAACGATAGATGGCAGTAAGTCCGTTCCCGTTGCCGATAGTCTTGTTGCCTGATTGTAAATGACATTATCGCTATTTGGAATTTGTGAATTCACCTTTAACGAAAAATCCTTCACCACGTCGTTACTGTCTGGACGTAGACCAATGGAAGCTAAAAGATTCTTCACTTCGTCTCTCATTGGCATCGGTGTCGTTGCTGTCAAAAAACCACCGGATGCCAAAGTATAGGTCGAGCTGTACTTTGGCTTTGTTGAGGTCGCCGTCGACATCGGCGTAACATAAACTGGCGCTGGTTTTTCCGTTTTTATAATTCGCACTGGTCCACCGCCCGATTTTACGTCCGTAGACGTTCCAAGAATCTTTATCGTCACATCCGGTTTTCTCGTAGTTGCCGCGTTGCTATTTTCGGGTCTATTATTCACAGTATCAGATACAAGTATCGATTTCGCTGGTACGGTCGAAGTTATTCTTGTGTTTTTTTCAGTAGTAACGGGTGGAGCATTGTATTGCCATTGATCCGAAGACAAAATATGTTGTGTTGTCTTCGAAGGAACTGTTGTTGTTTCTGTAACCTTAGAATTTTGCAAAATTTCCGTAGTTGATTTCATCATTGGTTTTCTAGTGACACTGGTACTATATACAATTTCCAACTTTGAACCAGATACTGCATTGTCCTGCTCTCGTTCAGTAATGTCCTTGAATATCGAATGACTAGTTGGAGTAATTGAACTTCTAGTAAATTCTTCCAAAACATCTAAATTAAAACTGAACTTCTCCGGTGCCGGATCACGTCTCTTTTCGTCTTTCATGGAAGTCTGTAACGTCCTTTTCGGTTGGGATTCAATTGTCACATCGGAGTAAGTGTCCCTGTGGTTTTTGTAGACTGTTTTTGACATTTGACTCTCACTCGAGTCAGTATATGGACTATCGGATAGTTGCGTTCCGACAAAGTTATTGAAAGTCTGTTCCGTGCCTTTAACGGAATCTGGTTTTTTCGATTCCTTTGAATAAACGACACTTTCCTTTCCTTTATTTTTCAAAATGGTCTCCGCTTTCTCCGTAGTCACGCCGTCGTTTACCATTTGAACAACTGGCGGCTTCGTGTATAGATCATTAAGATTCTCATTCGATTCTTTTGGACTATAAGGTAACACTACCATGAGTGCTCTTTGATACTCATCTCTTGCTTTACTTGAAAGATGCTTGTCGTTGTAAGTGTTCAAGTCCACTGATGTGATATTACGTAATATCTCGACGATCTCGGGTCTCGTAAGTCTTGGCAATTTTGGATCCTCACGTATCATCCGCTCGACTTCGTCAATCGTTCGATTAATGGATGTCTCGATCTCGATTCGAGATGGTAAAACTGATTTCTCATTGTGACAGTCGCCCAGACCAAGAATGGCCAGCAAGTACAGTAGTTTAATCTGAAAATAATATATTATGTTAATAAAAATTTAATTGTGTAATTATAGTACAACGTATAAAAAATTAATTTTTAAAAATTCAATTCGCAAGTAGAATTAAAATTGATAATCTACGAAAAATATATACAAGCGCAAAAACAAAATTACATATTGATACACGCACAAAATGAACAGGGCAGACTATGAAAGAAATATTTAGATTTTAGTAAAAAAAGAGGTGCGCCATTTTTCACTCTGTGATTTAAAAGGTTCTACATTCTAAATTCGCTATTGAAAATGTGCCAATTAACTTGAATGAAATAACGACCTTTCAGTTATGTTAACAATGAAACTACACTGCATACAAATGGACTCTGATTACAAGGCAACTTAAGATGAATGATTAACTAGGCACGACTTCGGCAACACGAAAAAACCGTCGAAAATGTCAAAAAAAAGGCAATCTCTACCAAGCACAGAAGAAGAGTAAGGAACCATGGCCTAAAAAATTTCTGAGAGTACTTGAAACCTTGTCAATAATTACCATACAAATGAGAAATGACCTCAATTCTCAAGCAGAATCCGTTTCTCAAATAAACCGTTAAAGCGTACTTTATACAGAATATATTGAAATTATTTACATTAAAAAAATATCATCTCCTAGATTAAAAGTTTTTTGTTAAAAGTGAAATAAAAGGGAAACTCCAGTTATGCTTTACGCATGAAAGAAAACGAAGCACATTTGATTACCAAGAGACGAGTTTGATGGAGTTGTATAATAAAATTCTAAGGACATGTAGGTTTAAAAATCCATAAACATGATTACAGTAATGTCCATATTCATAAAGGAGAGTAGCCAAAGATCCTTGACTGACTTGACCGATCGTGAAAGTCCAGTTGAGCCAACAACGCTGCTCATGGCTCAGACGATCGGTTGTTGTAGCCAGAACCTAGAGTTCGAGTTATGACAAGATTCTTATTTCATGCTACTGATTTTAAACGCTTTAATTCCTCTCGTTACATTACTTATGCAACGTTGTACTTCCAGCTCTATAGAAATCAACTGTCATCTGCCTGGCAACACGTTACCCTATATAAAAAATCCAGCGATTCCTAGTCTTTACTTGTTCTCACTGAGGAAATTACATACGGATGTAAATTTGAAGAAACCCCGAATTTACACTTTGCCAAAATAAATAGTGCAAATAAACCATCGGATATTTCGTTTGGTTCCACTGACTCCATTTTGAATTTGCTGTCGAACCTGTGATCGTAATCTTAAATACCGTTCGCAACTTTTTTCCCGCCGTTTTTTTAAAACGTTAATCGTACTTTCCTTTCCGCACGTTTTGTTCGGACTTAATAAAAAGTGCCGAAAACCATGTCAAATAAAATAGAATTTTTCAATGAAATATTTTTCAAAAATGCACTGGTACACGCGTTGTTGTATTGGGAGACGAAAACGACTTGAGAGATGATGCACGGATGAAAGTTACTTTCCGTATTGAAGGACGTGACCCTCTTAATAGAATACCAATGTATTTTCGAATTATCACAAGAAATGCTTTACTCTATAATAACTGTAATAGTCTTTTACGAACTTGAAAAATATAAGGAACCACTTAGAATGACTTTCACGAACACAAAACTACTTCCTGTTCGTAACACTTTCGATTTTTCAATTGCGTCGTTTTACGATGAGAAAACACTTGGAACGATTGATCATGAGCATGCTAATGATCACTATGATAAAAGGTGATTTTTCGCTCTGCTTCTCATTCTATCTTTCACTGTCGATTCACGAAGTCACTCGCAACTCCGTCGATTTATTTCTTATTCGAATTGAGGCCAATGATCCACACAGTACAATATCTATAAAACTATAACATCGTGAAGAACATAAAAATCATAAAAATTAGTCAACGTCAATTAGAAATACAGCATTTGGCAATACAGTTAATTAAAGAAATGTGCTATAAATTCATCGTAATGCCTGAAAAACTTTAGGTCGAGTCGTTGATTCTTCGATTTTATGACACAAACCTCAAAATTGTCTATTGCCATTTAAAAAATCCATTTTTTCAGTTAGTAACGATATCTGATTGAAAATAAGGAAGTGTCTCGTTGTACAATCGACTGAGTTGAACGGATTAAACACTCGCACTGGTTAAAAACTCACCATTACGCTATCCAATCGTCCGGAGACGCAGTCAACAACTGACTGAACGACGAAGGCCTACTTTCGAACTCTCTCTCTATCTTACTCGGTTAATTCTCCTTCTGTTCTGACGTGCGCCTGGCTGCTATACTCGATTGATACTTCGCTTAAACCCTACCTTACCTTTACCTTATGCTTTCTTGAATAGGCGAAGATCCCAGACTAGGCTTTCCTCGATATCTTCTCACGGGAGAGATCGAAAGTCATTCGATTTTCCAAGACCAGAGAAATGGAGAGTTAAAACGGCGCGCGGGAATTGGGCCACACATTCGAACTGCCTTCCCTTGAAACTGACTCTTAGGAATCTTGACCTTACAAAGGAATTTTTTTGTATTTTGGAAAAGGTATTATCTAACGTTAAGTTAATGTTTATTCGATAAAATCTTATAGTATTGCTTTTTTAATCGATTTGTTAAGATAGTAATACGAATATTAGCTACAGACATAATCAGTGTATTATTCCTTTTATTAACGGGACTTTTAAGTATACTTGTCAGTGTCAATATTTGTTATTTGTAATGTCCAGTAAATTTTATTCTACGAGAAGTTTTTCTGACAAGATTTTGACTGGATGATCATTTTATCCTATGTGCGCATATAATTTTCATATAAACACAGCTAACTTATTACTTTGACCTTAATTCGCAAGTCATTTCACAATACGTATGAGAATATCAAAATAAAATGAAATACGTAAACGATCGGCTTAATTATTTATATATAACTAATCAGAATACAGATTGTAGAAAATGTACCAGGCTACACCTACATTCGGTGCGAGAAAATTCTGCCAATCAAAAACACTATAAATTTACCGCATCGAATATAAAATATCATTAAACGTGATATGGTGAAGAGTTGCACTCGCGAGGTGCTGCATGCTGCAGCCGATGTAAGAAAATTCTGTAAATTGAAAACACTGTATTAATTTATAGCGTTTTCAAATAGTCCAAATTTCTTGCATCGGGTGTAAGGTGTAGATCTGTTCAGTGGAGGCTTCGCACCGCGTGAGTGACGTAAGGTGTACTCAGTAGGTAAGTACAATCGCAGTCTAGTGTAACTCAATGCACACCAAAAATGTAAACCAAACATAAAAAACTTCATATGAGCCTAACGATCCTGCCGGGTGAACCTCAACTGTGCACAGGGCAACTGTGCACCGAAAAACTGTACACGGAAAACTGTGCACCAATAAATGTGACATTCGAATAACTGTGCACGAGACATTTTATACGAAGAACTGTGCACGATAAACTGTGCACCATTTATTTTTTACCTACCTGAAGACTGTGCACAGAAAATTGTGCAACAAGAACTATGCACCGTTCAATTGTGCACCTGAGCTTAATAACTGTACACGGCCGATTAATAACTGTGTATGCCACAGTAGAAACACGGACCGTCGGGAAGCTAGCGCTAAACGGCGAAAATTTGTTTCTAGTACGTAAAAAATTGTTACTTAAATGTTATTAATAATTATACAATTGCTCCATTGTTATTATAAAAATATACAATTTTAATGCTTAAGTTTTATTTAAAAATGCTGTTGAGTTTTCGTAAAGTGGCTATTGCTTACATAAATGCAACAATAGGTATTTGTCTATACTCTTACTGATCCTCATGGTGTTTTAGTTATAAAAATATTGTATTGATACAATAATGTATTGCTGTGATGGGTTTGTAAATGTCTAGGCTAGGTTCAGGTTAGGTTAGATTACGTTAGAACTCAAATGCTGTAATGGGTTAGAATTGGTTGGAATCTTCTGTATAAATTTTAAAAAAATGTGCACAATTTTTCGTGCAATGATTTTCTGTGCACAGTTATTAATTAGCCGTGCACACTTGATACCCACTCTTAATAATCAAAAAGATAATTTATTCCTGTATCAACAACTAATAACTCATTCTCATCGATAAAACATATTTGAAACATCACTTGATAGAAAAGAAAGCTGCACGATTAACAGCAGCACAAATTCAGTTGATAACTATCACAAATTTCTTTACCGACCGGTTATTCTATACTTCAGCTATTGCATTCAAACGC
This sequence comes from Pachycephus smyrnensis, assembly GCA_030142225.1. Taxonomy (NCBI): domain Eukaryota; kingdom Metazoa; phylum Arthropoda; class Insecta; order Hymenoptera; family Cephidae; genus Pachycephus; species Pachycephus smyrnensis. Next base: position 260,835 of record JARQST010000015.1, on the reverse strand, counting down.
TTGACGTTTCACACAAGCATCGTAAAGTCATTTAGGGAAAAAACTAACAAGAACTGCTTTATTTACCTTCCTGTCATCAATAGGTTTTCCTTTACGGTATATATTTAGAACAATAATTACCTATATGACTACGTATAATATAAATTGGAATTAAATGTAGTATATGAAAGAATACAAAATGATCATATTCATAATACAGTATACTGTAACGTTCCATCCTAATACTCTACTATCCTTTATCCTTTTCTTTCTTCCAACTTTGCTGCAAATAAATATAAAGGAAAGATCCAACAATATTCTCCATGTCGTCGATTTATATCTGCGATAAACAAATGCTCTCCAGTTATAAGAGTATTTAAGTTAGAATGCGTAAAAAAGCACAAGTGATTTTCGTAGATTGTAAATTGTAGGACAATAAGCCAAGAATTTTGTTTTAATCATTGTTGTGCTTTAAAAGACGCCTGCCCAGTGCACGAAATCCTTTAAAAGTCTTGTGATTTCAACTCTTCAAAAATCACGAAACGTCTCAAATATACATCAATTCATACAAAACATATTTGAAATAATTCAACAACCATCTTAAACAGTAATAACCATAAGTCCCTATTGTTTCGTTACATGAAAATTCACACCACTGTGTATATAACCCGCATACAATCTATTTCGTAAATGCCTATCCTATGCTTGAGAAAGTGACTGTTAACTCGTTCGTTTCTTTTCCCTTTGCCGAACATTTTGTCAGTAAGATAATATGTTACAACATCGATCTAGCCTCTGAGTAAAAGTGGGGATTGGACTCTCACTATCTGTTGAGGTATTTGCCGCGTTGCCCTCTTACTGCAGTTCAAGCTTTCCGTCTTCCTTCGAACAGTTCAGTAATCATTACTATCACGAGGAAGCGTATAAATAAGAGTTTACTTTAATCATTTAATAACAATGGGTGACGAGAATTTTAATGATTTTTATCCTGATAGAAGCATGGATTATTATCGATACAATACTTGTGACTATGCTGCTGTACCAACTGCTGTGGAATATATGGAAAGTGAGTTGCACAGATTTAAAATACGATCAATTCTTATAAAAATAATCATTGAATCGATGAGATATAGTGATCATTTTGTTTTACCTATTTAAGTGATTTTGCAGTAGTATCAAGTGACAAGCATTATTGCTGATGAATAATATTTTCTAATCATGACTGAGCAGCCAGAGTTCTCAGAATTCGAAATTCCTTAATGGTGAATGATGCAAAAATTATATTTTAATTTGATTGGCATAAAATATTCTATAAAGGAATTTTTTTTCGAATAAGGAATAGTCGGTATAGTACGGCATACATGGCATATACGGTTCCTATGCGCCTTGTGCATACAAGCTGTAAGAAGGCGTCGGTGAAAGTTTAACGGATAAAGTGTTACGCGATGCAACATATGCAACTCGATTTATCCAGCGAAAAGTTTCTCGACGTGCAAATCATAATAATCATCTTGGTGCATAAAAGTACATGGTATCTTATCAAAATCAGATTTTTAAAGCTGTTCAGTTTTACCTTCCAGAGAAACTCTTTTTCTTTACAATTATTTTTTTTTTCATTATCTATATCAATTGCAGCTTCGCTTGGAAATTAAAATCGAACGCGCAACTGGTTTCAGAATCCTTGACACACTCACGTATCCTATTATAGGGAACTTGTGAATTAACATTTAGTGGACCACATATTCATATTTGGCTTATCTTATTATATTGGACGTAAATCGATTCAAAAGCGTTTTTTTAAAAATGGATAAATATGCGTTATTTCAATTGGTAATGAATACTTGAACTTGAGATGACTATTTAAAACAGCCACGAATTTACATAGGTGACTGTACTGTCATCATGACAGCCAACTTTGTACGAAATTATTATTCCTGGTAGAGACACGGACCAGTGGCTCTTTCGTAACTGTTTGTAATTATGTATATGAATCATCACGATGTACACATCTTACAGTATAACCTATTTCCAGAATTTTTGGTTAGTATTTTACACCTTAGATCATTAGCAATGATATTATTACATATTTCCAAATTTTTATTATTCTTTTAATTATAATTCAAAATTCTACGATTTGTTACAAATTGGAATGCGGAAACTGCACCCTGAATCGTTACGTGTGCAACGACTAGGAAGAAATTTAACAACTTGAAAGTAAATTCTTTATTTAAGCCATTAATTGATACCTGATATATTGGATAACGCATATACTGTAGTATTACATGAATATTCGAAAGTCAAAAATCTTTTAAAATAAGCGAATCAGCTGATGTACACTTCCAAATCAATTAATAAAATTATTTTCGAGCACATGAATCGATTGAGACGGTTTTGAAATTATCTTTAAGTTACTATCGGAAAATTCGCAATACGCTTGAGTAGCCAATGTAACGAGCGTTAACGTAACCTACTCATTTAAGCAATGTATTCAGAGGCGTTTTTCTTCTAGTGTATAACAATTAAGAAACCGTCAGTCAGCCGCGGCACACTATTAGAAAAAATGTCACCATTAAAGCATTTGCCTCTCTTGCAAACCACGAGTATGACAAAGAAAGTTTGGATACCACAAGGAAGCATTTCAAAATTTATTCACAGCATTGAAGGTGTACTACTACTTTTTTAAGCAATTAAAAATCTAAAAAACTTATTAAGTCAAGTAGTAATAAAAATATTTCGTATTACTTTCTAAATATTACAATAAAATAATTTTTTTCTGATGGCAGGTGAATTTTCAATCCTTATTTCCATTTATAGAACATGGGTATTGATTTAAATATGTGTCATGGCATATAGCTAATTATAGTTTACAACCCCCCCCCCCCCCTTGCCATACAAAATTGAGATTTTTTCCCTTTATACAAATCTTGTTCAGGCCACAATGAATCTTATCACCATCCTAAACTGTCTCTTACGATTCCTACACATAATACTACATAACGCACAAATAAAACATGTAGTCTTCACCAAAATCTATTATCCTTTCAACAACTCGCTAGCCTGCGGATTTTTAGTATCAAATACAAGTTTTCTAGTACGAAGGAGCAAAAGGCTCTGTTACGTTAAAATCACATAACTCCCCTGCCTTCAGGCAGGCGTAGAGTCGAGAGTTAATAATTTTGCACTTCCGTGCTGTACCGCAAAAGGTTACAGACCGTAACACTTAACTCCCCTTTTGTGCCTGCCTTCAGGCAGACGGAGAGTCGCAAGTTAAAACCAGAAGTCTCAAGTTTCTGACAGTCTGTCTCTCGATGATAGCTATTTCAAAAAGTGTCCAAGTTCTAATAAAATTACGATTTCTTTAGGTTCATCACTATGCACAGTCTTCTCAAGACTAACTTTTCAATAATTTTCGAATTTATCAAGCGTTGGTTACGAAGCCTTATAGACTATATTGTTGATTTCTAATACCAACAATTATTAATTCATAACATTCGTCGACTTATAATTAAATAATTGTACTATAATTCATCTAACATTGCAACCCCAACTATATGAGAGTAGTAGAGGAAATCGATTAATTCAAGAGTATCATTGTCATTTTGCAAGTATTGCTTTATTCTTAGTAGGGATATTGTAAAAGATAAATAAAGACGCATGATTAAATTATCACAATGATACTTTTCCAAAAAATATCAATATCTCTTATCTTTATTAAATCTAGATTCAATTAAATTATGAAAATCTTAATCTGATAATCTAGTGGATATTTTAACTCTTTAAAACACCCTGGAACTTGAAGAATCATACATCAAGTACATCTGATTATTCTTCAAACAAATAAATCGGTAGCTAAATTTCTTATACGAGTATGAAGAATAGTTCCGTATCATGGTTCAGCAGAATGACTAATAAACGCATAGCGAAGACAATGCTCATCGAAATAAATTTTCTTTATTATACTATACAAGAAAATTGTTACCTCATTTTAGATGATATCACCCGATATAGCATGGTACAGTACGATCCCTCAAGATCCATAGTTTTTACTAAAGGAAAACCATCAACAGCTCTGAGCCGGTTATTGCGATATCAAAGAATATTACAACACATCGAATAAACCTACTTCTGTAATAATTTCCCTGGCATTGGGTCATTCCGAGAATCAAATGATTAGAACACAGCTTTAAAGACTACTCAAAAAAATTATTCCTCTCGTTTATATTACATCGCTAATCGAAATATATTCTTGCAATGTGGTTACACCCCACAGCGAAAAGCCAATCAAACTTGAGCCATACTTTTTGCGTAATAAATAATAGAAAATATATAAGAGAGAATAAAAGATAAATTAGATCAAAAGGAAATTGTAACCATCCTCAAAGATGAATCACTTAATCCAGTAATATTAATTTAAGCAATTTATAGTCATCAATAATATTCATGATAATGATTACTCCTCCCATTTTTTTTAAGCTGCATCTTTCACCTATCATAACGTATGCCCATACTGAATGTTCAAGTGGATTTCAAGAGAATTTATTCATGAATTATAATGCACATGATGTTTATAGGCCTGGGCGTTTTTGGGGTCGGCCTGCTCAGCGTCGGATCAATCCTCTCCACCATAACTCTCTACCTAGCCATTGACGCATCTTACAATGTCCTCTTTCAGAAGGAATCCACGTCCTACAAAACCAACAGTTTCTTCGTACTCTCCGTATATCCAGTCGCCAGTTTAAACAGTCTCCTGGCTATTGCGATACCAAGGTAAGAAAAAAATTGAACGAAACAAGCGAAATTAAGATTCAGCAGCCTTTGCTTCCAATCTCGTAAGAACCATTATTTCACGCACCGTAGCGACTGAAATTTTATCTTTTTCAAATCAAAAAAGTTTCAATATCTCTATCAATCTTTTTTAGTTCCGTCTGCCCTATTGCATTATCATTGATCAATCAATGACAGTTCAATGATCTCCATTGCTTCACGATAATTGATCTAAATAGCATGACATATCTGTTTCTAATTGCAATTGATAGAAAAAATAAGAAGCAACGAAAATATTGTATGAATCAGCACAAACACAAATTTTTTAAATATTTGAAAATTCCTTAGCCGACGTATTGTTCCTGTATTGCGAAATCTTTGTATCTTGTGACGTCAGTGACGGAATTCAGTATTTGGTAGGTATACTTAACGTGCGAAACGTCATTCAGTGCGAAGCTTGGCGTTAGCTTAGCGGGGGATTCTTAACGAAGACCAACAGGAGAAGACTGAAATGATTTCGAAAGGCTAATGATCTCATTTTTTCAGAGCCCAACTTCTCTCGGAGGCAGTCACTCAAATCTTCTTGACGATATCCTTGTATCGGCTGTTTCTTCTGCTAATTGACGTGGGACGCCGAACCGTCACGAAACCGCCACCATTAATGCTAAAAGTCGGGCCATGTTGCTGCTGGCCTTGTCTGCCCTTTCCTACCCTCGAATTGTCTACCACCAATTTGTCATGGCTGCGCGCTCTCGTCCTGCAACTACCCGTCGTCCAGGTACCGTCTTTTTCCTTTCCCTTCAAATTTCACGAGTCGACGAACAAATATCAAGATCCGTCTTTAAATTTTCTCAGCAACGAAATCGCTTTCGTTAACCGTGAACCATGAAAAACTTTGCAGGGGATCGCGTACTGTGTTTTTCTCTTCCTCGCGGCAGAGCAGCTCGCACTTGTTCAACAGTACGCCGCTTTTTTACAACCATTTTGCGTGGCCAGCATACTCCTTGGAATATACGGACTGACAGTAACTACCAAGAGTCTACAGGAAATTGCTCCAGGTAAAATACTCTGTGCCACTTTCGAAACGTAACGATCTAGTTATCGTTCAGTAAAATCGATAATGCCTATCATACTATTAAGTATCCAGTAGTTAAAGATTAATACCACTAATTTACTAGTATTCATAGTACTTTGCATTATGACGAATCAAGAGGCAAGTATACTCCTGACGTATCGGTAAAAATTATTAGAGAAATTATATCCCTACTTCCTTTTTGTCTTGTAGAGTCTAACCTACATTACAGGACTATGGTTAGTCAAATGGTGTTGCTGTTTTCAAAGCTTCAAGCGTTTCTTATAAAGAGTCTTTCAAGCTTTGGAGTATTTCCCTGCAATCCGCCACTAACGCCACCGATATACGCTGGAGGTAAATATTTCTTTGTTCTTAAGATAAGTATCAAGAAGCAAGAAGCCTATGCAGAAGGTAGATAAACGTAGGCTGATTCAGAAGATCTTTGCGCTAAGGATACGTGCTGGGCATTAACCAAGATGGTCCTCAAGAGTTTTGTTCTCAATTTCAGTGACGTACAACGCGCTGATGCTAATCGAAATGTTGCTGTTATGCTACGCTGCGACACTCCTCTATAAGGATTCTAAAAAACAGGAAGACTGTCAGGAGTCGGCAGATAAGCCGAAAGACAAGACGGTACCGGCTGACGTAACGAATAACAATGAAACAGTCAACGTACAACTACCCGTTCAGGCTCCCGTGATGACATCATGAATGCACGAATTTTTATTCTTGCTGAATCGTCGATCGTTGCCGTCAACGGCTGAGATCACGCTTATGGTATATTTTCGAGAATATATCACATTAATCCGATGAACCGCAAACCACACCAAAAAAGGGATAGTACGATTTATCTGGAGGATCGAAGTCTATTCCTAGAATCTACGTGATTCTAACAGATACTACCTGTATGTATTCTAGAAATAGGAGTAAGTGTAAAAAAGCTGTTAAAACTATAGAAATTCTATAGGGATATTTCGTATTCTATGGGGAAAAAACTTCACTCGTTTAAATATCGCACAAATTCACATTAAATTATGTCATCTTTATAAATTCGAGTATTTTCTCGTACAATATTCGTATATGTGTCGCATGAAACGATGTGACGTACTTGAAGTTGAGCATGATGACGAAAATTCTGAAAAGAGTGAAATAATGTTTTCTAAGTAATCAATGAATGGACGGAATATTATATCAGCTTGTACTGCAATAGTATTTCTTGTGAAAAATAATGGAGAAGCAAGGACATGCAGCTTTGAAAATCAAGGCTTCGTTCTTCAATTGGAAAGGAACTCTGCACTCTTCTGTGTTGTGTCATATGTGACGGATGACGAAGAACAGTGCACTGTGCAGATGACTTGGCAGTTTCGATGCCGAAGAGAAGGAGATAGGCAGAAAGTAAGATAAGAGAAAGGAAAGGAGAGGTCTGGATGAGTGAAAATCAAAGGAGTCTTCATATCTTAAATGGAGAAGTTCACTGTCAAATTAGTTTATTGCTGGTGGATTCGTGAGGTAAGAAGGAAAAACCATAAGGCTTCGGTTGCATGAAACGTCAACGGTAGCTCGACGTCGGGACGCTAAGTCAAAAAATCAACACAAGAACTGAGGCCTCTTCTGTCCGGGGGTCCCTTCGAGATCAGGGCCGCTCGGATGCTGGTCAATGAATCATTCGACGCAGATGCACAGACTCCCCCAATGGCAAATCGAAAGTGAAACTACCAGTGGATAGATTTTTTTTTTCGTTAACTTCGCGACAGATACGTTATGAAGTAAGTCACGTGTTTGCGTGGAATATAATTAGGAACGTAAAAGATGAGTATGATAATGTATAAATATTATTTTTCTCATTGATTTTTTGACAAATCATTTATCACTGTTAACAGCAGCAAAAATGATACGAATTTTGATCCTAAATAATGATTATAATATAGTACAACTTTTTTGTGACATTCACTCGTGTTACGTTTAGTATTATAGTAATACCGGTACCTGAATGTAATATCCGATTGGTATTATTTTCTTGAAAAATGACGTCAGGTCAGATTAAAAAAGCGTTCGCCGAGAAAGTGGTCGAGGGACAATACTTCTGTGAAACAGTGGTTTTTTTTCTAAGTAATATCTTCATTTTTATTCTAAAACACGTGCCAGTAGTAGGCGACTAGAGCGAGGCAGTAAACTTTATCAAGAAAGATCTGAGTCTGTTCCGGCGGCCCTGGCTGCACTGTGCCCCCTCATTTTTCGAGCGATTTAAGGGGGGCTTCTACCTGCAAGCTGGCCCCACTAAACTACAAACACGGGACCTCGCTTCGGGTCTTTTCGAGTCCGGGAGATCACGATCGGCCCACGGAACCATAATAGATTTAACAGTTTCCTCGGTCTATTCTTCTCAACTGCTGGCTGTGCCAAGGGTAATGTTAAAAGTAAAGGTAGACGTAGATGAAGAAACAGAAAAGCGGGAAGATGAAGAGGAGAAAGAAAGAAGAAAGGTCTTCGGTATATGAATAACCGTACTTTAACCTTGAACTCTTCCTCGTGAGTGAAATTGTTGTTGGAAAAACTGTTTAGCGAGGGAATTGTTTGGCGGCAAATTTGAATGAGTTTTCTCATATCCCGAAAAAGAGCGTAGCCTTAATGTATCAAAAGAAGAGGTCCATTATATTCTCGATTGTAATTATAAAGTTCTATCTCGTTTTCTGTCCATGTTAGTGTGTAGCGGATATAATTAAATCACGTGACTCGCTCAAACTTTTCCCAATTAGACTATGTCTAATTAGTTAATATCGTTTTATGCTAAACGGTCACGAAATATTTTATGGGGTAATTTCGAAAGATAACAAAGTTCGAGAAAAGGATGGCGACTAATGAAACAAAGCAGCTTCGAAAAGACGAAATGAAGAGGATGAATAAGGCGAATACTGTATTCTGTTGCTGCCAGACGGTTAACGTTAAAAGACGATGACTTGAAATTTTCTTCGTTTCGATTGTTTCCAATAATTGAGAGAAGTTGGCAACGTTTCTCTCGGGAATACCAGTATTTTTCTACGCTTACCTTTTATCCGATACGGTAAACAAAAAAATTTCTGTAGGTAATTCGTTTTTGCTGCTGCCCGTTGCGAATCATTGCACGAAGATATTATACATTGCGAAGTACGGTGCTTTATAGTATCCATTCAAAAGTTTCCTGGAAGACAGTCGGCAATTCGATGTATTCATTTATTTATGGTGCCAATTTATGGTGCCAATTTATGGTTTTATTGCCATTCGCTGTCCTTTCACAGCAATGTATTTTTATGATGGATACTGGTGCTTATTGTCGCTGTTCGATCTGTGAATACATCGTAACAAACTATTATCGATATACGATTGGATAAATCTGGATACGAGTCACGTGGTTAAATAATAATTATTTGTACCGGCAGTAACAATGGAGTTTTATGATTAACGAATTTGCCATAATAAGTCGAATGGTACGATGAGCACGAGTGATATTGGATTCCTAGTAGTGCGGCTGCTTTGAAATCGAAGAATGGAGAAGCGGAAATTGACGGGTCGACAGAGCGAAGCAGGATTAGATGCGGTTAATAGTCAGTTGGACGAAGGACGAGCAAGGACGAGTGAAAAGTAATTACAACGTTTACGGTCCGTTACTCTGCGTACAGTTTTCAAATTTTACTGTCGCTCTACCACTTTTTATCGTCGTAACCCCCGGAGAGAAGGAATCGTTTAAAACCTCGATAGAAGCCTCGTAAGCCCTTTCGTACTCGTACTAGGGATACTTAAAAAACACGTCAAAGACATTCGAATGGAAATAAAAATCAAGAATTAAGATAACCATAGAGAAGATGGCGCGCACAAGTCCAGAAGCGCACTCCCCATGTGGATATAACCATCTCTAATTAAATAGTCAAAGGATAGGGAACGAGGTAAAATTCATCCACTTTCCCAGCGTTAAAAATGGCACCCCGCAGGAAACGTGTTTCTTGGATCTCGCCGGTCGTTAATCGGTCTAATGAGCTATGACACACTTATGATTTTAAAGGTCGAAAAAGTGCCGCTCATTTACCATGTGTGCCCACTAAATCCAATGAAGTCCACTTCTTCCATTTGCGAAGTGGATACTTATTCTTATCTTTGTGCTACTTAAAAAAAAATTTTTAATTACACATAGCTATCTTACCTTGAAGTGGCAGCTGGAAGGCCGCGCTCATGGTGTTGCCCGCACAATTTTGAAAAGCGTGGCGCGCGTGGCCATCTGGTTCGAACGAGAATTCGGAAAACGCTTTTCGTAGTAACCGGCATATGGCACTCGAGCGGACTTATCTCAGAAAAAAAAATACTTCCAAGACTGAGCAGCAGTTTGGATGCGTTCTCGGTCCAGCAACCAGAAAGACCCCAAAAGAATACCTTTGGCCTCTTCTTCTTTTCCGGGAGCAGCGAAGGGTTGGAACTAGTTTCGAAAATGACCAAATTACTCGACAGCTACCTCCAATGTGAAACGTTCGCTGCTAGTGTTAAACCCATTTCTATTGGCCCTTAAAGGGAATGGTCTGAGCCAAGCACCGCAAATCCCTTCCCCATGCATTATCCCTATGCTATTTTCGTTGATTATCAGCTCGTACACAATTCGATGCGATATTGAAAATTTACTATGGCAAATTTCCTAACTGAATCGATCAAAAGGACTTGAGTGGTTTGGATCCTTCGTAACTATGTTTTGTAAAGATGATCAATGAAATTTAAAATAAAATCATTGAACCGGGAGACTTTTGAAATTGAGATACATTGAAGTGGTTAGCTACCTAGCGGTAAGAAGACTCGAGCATTCGTAACGTTATGAGGCTTCCGTGGTGAAGATAATCTGACAAAGAAGATGAGATACTCAAGGAGTTTCCAGAAGTACATTTTGGGTCTTATATTTCGCTGGGTGTATCGTCGACGACCATATGGTTGCCGACGGCAGATCATTATATTCAGACCCTTCAAAATTGCCCGAAAATTGCTCTTGCCCCGGCCCGGTTTCCAGCATAATTTCATAATTCCGGATTTTTAATTTGAATTTCAATTCCGAGTTGCACTACGGTGGAATAAAATGCGATGCAAGTCCCGAACGGGCCCACCGCTCCATCTCCACCTATAAAATATGCTAAACGCCATGAGCGAGGCGCCCCCATAGCCCTCGCCAACACTGTTATTTACGAATTATGAATGTTGTAAGATGAAGTATAATAATCGAGGAACGACCAATTTTCGGCGTTTAAAGCGAACTTTAATGTGTCGATCGCGCCCTAGGAATTCTAGCTTTAATGAGCTAACGTTCTTTATTATAAATTAACTCATCCCTTCGTTACCTATCAAGTAAAGTAGATAGCAAAATTCCAAGAACGTGTTATACAGTTTACGTTGTCTGTAGAAAAAAGGCAAAAAAGTGGACTTCCAAAATAAAAGGTATCTTACCCACACATGTATTCGCACTCACATTTTCTTCGAAAACGATCTGTCATAAAATAAAGGGAAACCGCAGATGGCAAACCTCACTAAAATTCGTAAATTGGCCTTCATCGTTTAAAAGCAAAACGACCAAAAAGTCGTCGGTATTTCGTCCTTGAGGTAAACCGAAAGTTAAAAGCTCATCGTAAACTGGAAACTGTACTCAGATTTATAACACTGCAGAAAATATCCCAAGTAAAAGGAGATGTTCTAAAACTTTCACTCTATTCATAAAAATGACTTTACCAGACCGGACTACTGGCTACTGCTAACTTTTCGGTCGTAAATAGAAAGACAAAAAGATTCTTTTTGAAAAAGTAAAAAAAATGCAAATCCTAGATTTACAACCCTGTTAGGTATCATTGAGTCGAGCCAAACTTTCCCCAGATTACGCACTTGGATTACAATAGAAATAGAGGTATAATTCCCTGAGCGATTCCCCATATTGGTCAGAACCTACAGTGAAGACGAGAAAGATGAAAAAGAAAAAAAACATCAAGTCATAAACTTTGTGATCTCTTCTCACTTTTTCGTTCCTCACTCTTATTCTTTTGCCTGCAAATCCCAAAACCGTCCTGTGGGTATAGGTAATAAATTCTGGTTTTGAAAATTTGTCACCCCCCTGCACCCTTCGACAAAGGGAAATCGTAGGAAGGCTCAATACCCGTGTAGGATCTCCGGTTACCACCTGTCCCTCGGGAATCGTTTAGAACTTCTCCGGGGACCTCGTGCAAGATCCCTGTTAATGCTGACTGGCACAAAGAAAATTTGTCTCCGACGTATTTGACGCGAAAAACCGCTTTGAATTCCCTGACACCGCTCCGTTCTCTTCAATCCCGCTTCGTTCCGAGACACAAACGGAGGATGACAATTTTCTGCTTTGTTAGGTCGCTGGGATTTTCAATTTTTTCTACCCGAAAAGAAGGTGCGAAAGGGCTTGTTTTCCTAGGACCGATAATCCTAAAAGCTAGTTTATCGAATATTTGAGCAAACTGGTGCAGAATAAACATCTCTCCCTTGTTTTCCTACGATTCATTCCCTGATTGACAATCACGATCGATACTTACTTTCGATATCCAGTTTCTGTTCCATAATGAGATACAAACCAATTTCAAGAGGAAATATTCGTCGTGTGAGAGCTACGTGTCTTCGATCAAAATTAGAATAGCTTCAAAAGATTTTACGATGATCTTTAAAAGCATCAGTACCCGCAGACGGACGCAATCTTTTGGAAAATCGAGACTTTTGTAATCCCTGGTCCAGAGGATTATTACTGATAAACAGTCCTTCCCTGCATAAGGGGCAGAGATGCTGGCTCGCGATAGTTTGAAAAAATACGAGGTAAACCGCCCCGGATTAGATCCTAGAAAAACACCAGGTCTCACACCTTCCCGTCATCCAACGCCCCAAAGACCTAACAAAGCAGAAAATTTTAAGCTCTAAGCACGAACACCCTAGGAACCCGCTTCGGCAAACAAAACAGGACAATGCAACGATGCCTCGACGAGCGTCCAAACTTTGCTGAAACTTCGAATCGTTCTGAGTAACAAGATGGAAGCTGGAAAATCTATAGCATTTTCATCGCTATGGGTATCGATATTAGCACTGTCATCTCTACTCCATCCACTACCGAAGTCTCAAGCAGATTCGAATTCATACCAGGAATTTGGTCCAGTATTTGACAACACACGCTTCGACATATTTATCGTTAACCAGCGCTGCTCTCGTGGGTCCAGGTGTGAGAAAAGTGCACAATAAAATGTCTCGTCTATTGAGAGATTTGAACAGCGCCACCCCTAAACGTTGCCTAGATGAATGGATTCTATTCTGGCGTTTCTATGCCAGCCGAGGGATGCTAGGACTCGTTTAGCGTCACGTATATTTCACCCTACAATCAGCTCGCGAGACAAATACCCTTATTTGTACACATCCTGTCCATTGTCATGAGACTGGGGCACCCCGGCTTCCACAAGAAACGCCGAAAAACGCTCGTCGACTTCCGGTGTATTTCTTCTAACGTAAGATCCACGGTCTGTGGGCGGAGCGCCACGGAAGATCAGGTGCCTCCTTACCGGATGAAACGCATTGGATTATCCGCTCATTGATAGTTTTTCGAATTGCGATCGGACCTTCCTCTACGACCTATCTTCTCTTCATTCTGTTCTCATTCTTTATTCGGTCTCGAGGATGCTTAGTGATTGAAACGGCCCGGATGCTGGAAGGGCGGAGCACTGGACTAATTTCACAAGTTTTGAGACCCTCCAGTTTTCGTCTTGTAGATTCACGAAAGTGCTGACTGTCTTTTATAAATGTCTCTTTATGAAACTCAATAATATATTTTATAAACTTGTCTATACCAAATTGAGAGTTTATTCCATGTCGTTAACTGAGTTTATCCACCAACTGTCATTTCATAAAGATAATTAATTTATGAAATCTAAACAATAATCACGTTAAGAGAGGAATGTATCCATGCTTTGTTTATATTTTTTGTTTGATTTTTTGTACTCTGCCACGAGGAAAACAATTACAAAAAATCATAGCTTAGTGGTACTAATAGCAGAATCAACGTGAAAAATCATTCGAGTCTGTCCACGGGTTAATTAATTTCCTTTTTCGTATCCATATCGCAGTAGGCACAGTCAGGAGAATGAGAAAAAAAAGTCTATTATAGATGTTTTAAAGCGACCATCCTGCCACAATGTATCACGAGATTGAATTTTTTGTGCGCGTCATTGCATCTCTCCCGGTGATCACGGATGCCAATTAGAAAATGGACTTTTGTATCAGAAAAATAATTTGTAAGAAATAAGACTGCGCTGGCTCGCCATATGCCAAGGGACGGAGCAGCTCACTGGTAATTACAAGGGATGCCCTGAGAGTAGGGTGGTGGTAGAATTTCGGTGGTGGGGCGACTAGGTATATAAGCTAGGACCCAACCTCCAAAGGTCACAGTTGCCTCGAAAATTCAAGGGTACTACTCGTGGATCGTTCCTCGATTCATCACGAGCCGCACGCAGACTCGGTCGTGTTTTTACGTTCGGCCCCTCTTCGGTCGTTTCCGTGTTCAGTAGACCGACTATTTTTATTTTTATCCGGAGAAAAACAATTTTCGGTGTAAGAAATTTAAGGTGCATTAATCGATAAGCCCGTGAACAAGATCACTGCTTGACGATGTCTGTCATTCGCTTCTTCGTGTGGACGATGTGCTGCGTTACTCTGGGTACAGCCTTCAACTTGGAACCTTATTTATCAATTGCACGGTGCAAATCATCTTGTATCAGCAAATATTCCATCGATGGATCTTGCGATTCTGTGAAGAATTCAGAAGAACTCTCTTGCAGCAAAGTGAGTACCTTACCCATATTCTTATCCGCCCTTTTTGTGCACGTATTAGGGTCTTCTTAAACCGATTGAGAATCCCTGTCGGCTTTCCCAGCTTTCCGCTGGGTGAAAATCGATGCGAGTTCCATGAAAACATCCCTCTGTTAGACTCTCTTAACAGCATCATAGGGGCACAGCATCCCAAAACTTACCCCAAATCAGGGATTTGTTCCAACGGCTGCATGTATACCGAGTCATATTGAACTAAATTATTAGTACATTTTTTTCGATAGTCGTGAGTCCCGAAAATATCGGTATTGATCTTAAAAAAAATTCCCCGTCTGTTTCCTGTCACGTCTTTCATTTATCTTATCTTTATGATAAATATTACCCCACCGATTATTAAATATTCTCGTAAAAGTTCTCTACGATTACGTAGCTAAAACATCTCACAACAGAATTGTCGTTTTTCATCATTCATTATCTCTATCTATTTCTTGTAACAAGCCACCCCTAATCTAGCGATGATAAATATTCACGTAAAGTAGAAAGCGATACGCAAGCACGAGTTTTTGTATATCGCATTTGTAGAGAAGGGTGGAGCAAGCACACGTTCAGTCTCCAGATAGCCGATCTCTGGAAATCGGATAGGGTGACAATGGTGATAAATCTTTGTGTCAGTTTTATGGGGCGCCATGGAAAATCATGGTGGTCCCCCGTCCCCGGAGACACGTCGCAGACGGATCTAAGGACAGATGGGACCGATGATGAGCTCACGTACCTACTCCTAGATCCCTCACTATATGCCTCAGGGGCGTTGCTCATTTGCCGTAGCGGACGGGGGTGTCCATTAATTCCAAAAAATCGATTCCACGACGAGGCGCGCGTCCCTCTACGCGATGATCTATTCAAATTTATGCTGGTTTGGTGCCGGCACTCTTTCGGACGTCGATCGGGTCTGATCATCCTTGCTATTAGAATAACAATTTCTATAGGACGGACGTCAAGGAGGTGGCTTACAAAAACCAAATGTGCATCTCTGTCCACGAAATAGCATCGGCAGTGATGCTGCGCGTACTGAGGAAACTTTGCATCTCAAAAGATTCGTTAGACTGACTTAATTATCTTCTTTCGAGTTAACAATACCCATTCTTTTAATAGCATGCGATAGCCCTCCCACGAATATTAGACTGGAAAAGGCTTTTTGGTGCGAGACAAATTTGATCTGTGAGCTTATTAAAATTCCACATTCGAATCTAATTTGCCTCGAAGCATTATTTAGCGTCATTTACTTAGGTCGTTGTTCACAAGCTTGGGGTATATGTAAATAAAATGTCTTAAACGGGAAATGTAAACTGTACGAACGCTTCTATTGATTTCCCTTCGTTTTCGAATGGTTGTTTTATCGACGCGTTATCTTCGTATGTGTCGTCGCCTCTCGATATATATGGTTGCTACCGCAAGTAACATTTCACGGGGTTACGTGCGTGCCACGCTGTTTTTCGTGTCTCGGACGATCGTTTCGGGTGTCAGCACGAAACGCCATAAAACTTTCCTCGAGTCGAGAAACAGAGCACTTCTCTCGACTCTTGGAAAATAAATGAATCCTGCGTTAAGGTTACTCGAGCGTTTCGGAAACATCATTAACGCGGCCCCTCGGCATTTCTACGAAGCTGGGAAAAAGTCTGGAAAGGCGTCTGTGGCTACCCCAATAAATATAGAGACAACAACGACGGTGCCTGTTATGTCGGGAACAGGTTGGAGCTAATTCGAGCCCCCATTGCCCCCCTGGCTTACCCATCCACTAGCAGCGTCACCACCAACACTACCATCGTCATCACCGTCATCATCGTCTGCTGTCTCTTTCTCCTCTCAATTGCCCCCTTAGTGCCCCATTGCCCAGGCCCTTTTCGGCTGAGCTACAAGCATCGCTCGATTCACCGACAGAGTTTATCGTTTTTTTCTTGTCCCCCTCTGCCCTTTTTTACTCTTTATCTCTTTTAACCGGACGTTTTTTTTATTTCCAGTGCTGGTACAACTGTGAGTCGCTCCTGTTCGAATGGGACGATACGCGCGGCATGTGTGAGAAGCCCAATTGCGTCAAGGTGAGAAACGATCATTTTCATTTCTTACTGTTTTGTAATATCGAGAAAATTTTATCTACGTGACAGTATGGAAAATGGATGACACGACAGTCAATCTATTGATTGTACTTGATTTAGTGAAATTGTAATTATTTCAAATTGAAATTGTAGTTGCGATTGTATAATGTCAAAATGAAAAAGTAGATTATGCAATTTTTAAAATTTTCAAAAGCCTATATCGGAAGAGAGTTACATAGTCTAATAAAAATTGTGAGTTTTTGGATTTAGAAATTTAGAAAAAAGCTTCGGCTTGATTACAGTATTTCTCACCACCCTCTAGATTCGTTTGTAGTTCTATAGAAATGCATTTCTTCGTGATGGATTTCTGAAGTTTTCGAATTGATCGTAAAAAAAAAAGAAAAAAGGAAAAAAAAAGAAAAAGCTGGGTTCGCTACTGTCACTTCGCCTTAACCAAAGGGTCCCTTGATCCTATGATGAGGCGCGAAAAAACGTCTCGAGGATTTCGAGATCGCGAGGAAAATTGTTGAATGCACCGATCCGTCTTATACGTCGCGACGTATAAAGCATTTTGGGCGTCTTTCAAAGGAGGAAAATCTATCGAAGCCTAAACAGCAAAATCCTCAGAACCCGACTACCTGCTGATTTTCACAGAAGATCGAATCGGGGCAAAAGGCATAGGGTCCCTCCGTTCCTCTTTGACCACCTGACGATAGGAATCTTCCTCAAATATTTGGGAAAATTCACTACCGTTACGGCTGTTATATAGGCCCACTTACTCCTACTGTCAGTAGTGAAGAAGTTCACTTTGGGCCTGCCGCATGTATGGACCTTATCTTACCTTGTAACAGAGAAAACATGACTTTTTTTCGAGATAACCATTTGATAATCTCCACTAGGTACCTGCACAAACCTTCGAATTTTAAAGTTGCCCTCATTCGAAGGGTCCATTAATTAACGAGGGATCCTAATGGATAGAATCTTCGTGTCTTCCAAAAACCAAAGTCTCGCAGACAATTTTCCCATTATTTCAATTCGTTTCCACGTTTCTGAACAATGCTTTCTTTTTTTACAGTTCCCAGAATGCGTGAATCCCTGCTACTATTATAAGTCTCAAGAACCTAAATCGGAGTACCTGCCGTCCATGTTACCCGCACCGAAGAGCGGTAAAATTACCCTAGGAAGATTCGACGTGGGTATAGTCTTCAAGAGGGTGAACACCGAATGGAAGAAATTTGAATGGTTTAATTCAAAAACGATACCAAAATTGGAACTGAATTCTTGGATAATTGTCGTAACACAAAGTGGCGTAGAGCACTGGAGCAGGATCAATTGGTCGCCAAGCTTAGTAACTCTCAAGGAAGGACCACTTTACGAAGCTACCCTTACCTGGAAAAATCCACTGAATATATTCATGCAAAATGTGAATCACGTCAAGGCGACGCTCAACAGCGAGACGGAAATGTTCCATATGGACGCTGATTATTTATCCTCGGAAGCTTGGACAATTGAAGTAAAACCTACATTGTCTGCCAAAGCGAATACTGCTTCGTTATCTCCGGAATATTCTCTTGATCTTCCAATGACCACTGAATCCTTTGACTACCCTCAAGCACCTGAGCGCACGTACATCGTCTCCTGGCAACCGGAAGCTGGTGGTCTTATGGGAAATCAAGTAACCAAGTCCAGCACTACACAGATCTCTCTTCTACCTGGTGTTAAGTATCAGGTTAGGATTGCCACGAATGACGGTCCTGGCAGTTATGCTATTGAAGTGGACACCACCGCTGGATCTCAACAAGTAACAAGCAAACAGAACGACTCTTTGGATACGGACGATTCCTTTAAGAGAAAGGAGTATGTTCTCGTGACTAAAGAAATTTCTCTTCTGAAGGTAGCTTTGAAAAAGATTTTTTTACCGACGGAATTGATTTGGCCCACCTCCGCCGCTATCGTCACTGCTTCCCTTCTAATTTTTCTCGTCGTACTCGTGAGGAGAGCTAACAGATACAAAAAAAATATTGCGGTTGACAATATTGCGTGAAATTCCTTCAGACTGCTATTGTCTCCTAGACATTCCTTTAAAGGAATTCGTGAAATGTGATTTGAAAATCACAATCTCAGGGTATCTGTACGTTATGATGAGTCATAAAATTGGATAAACGAACTGGGATACAATTCGCGAGAAATATATCAAATGTGTAAAACGTCCTGAAAAAATATTACGAAATTCGACTTCACGTCAAAATGGAAGAATGTACAAAATATTATGTTCAGTGAACGAAATAGCGTTGAGAATCTTGTAAGAAATATCTGTACAGAGCTGATATTTTTATAGATTTTATTACCATTGCTCAACACGCAACGTATAGACTGTCTAAGAAGGTTCCTGTTTTTAAGAAACGGCGCAGTCACGTGCCAAATTCTATATTTATTTGTACATAACAGTATTGTAAATATTCTCTAAAATATAAATAAATAATTAATTACAATCATAATTATTTCATATTTATCAACGTAGACTTCTCTGAAAAAAACCTATTATTAAGCTTTAAGTACGCCCATTAAAGTATTCCTCGTTTAAATTAAGCATAGTACACTCAACCCTCTTATAACATAGTATTCTCATAACACGGTTTCCATATAACACGTTGCAAAAATTGCAACAGGCCTCCTTTAACACGGTATTCTCATAACACGGTTTTCATATAGCATGACTTAATAAACTTGAACAACCCTGATATAGCACGAATTTTTCCACCACACTATTTTGGTTGAAATAAACAGGGAATTCCCCTTGTATACTAAATGGCATAATAATGCGAAATCTGCGCATCGAAGTTTTTACTGAAAACTTATTCAGTAGACGTTTTCTTGTTCATAAATTCAGACGTATTTTCCAGTGTTTTCAGAGTGCGGTTTTATAAGAGGGTTGATTTTAATTGTTAAATAAAAAGACTTTTGACTCGCTTAATTTTTTTTATAGCAGTTGGACAGCAGTAATACACTCAACCCCCTCATAACACGGTTTCAATATAACATGGAACACATTCCTCGGATTTGTATTATTTCTAAGTTTGCCTCAACACGGTTTCGATATAACACGGTATTCTGAGAGCACTGTTTCGATATAACACGGAACGCATTCTTCTGATCTGTATTACTTCTAAATTTCGCTTAATACGGAACGAATAAACCGTGTTATAGGAGGGTTGACTGTATAATCCATTGAAATCTTTCACCAACTTCTTTTCTAAAATCTCCCATTACGACTTATTCGATATACTCATTCTCTATAAGAATCCTGATAGATTTCCATTCCCTAAAGAAACGACGTCCTGTCTACTACGAAAAAGGACTCGTCGGTATCAGCCTCAGTCATCAAACGCAGGATTAAATCCCGACAAGGTAGCCATGATAAAACATTAAGGATTTCGGATAAGGGAGTAAGCAAGTAAGTACCAAAAGATTCTCCTCCATTACTCATGCGTGGTTAAGCGCCTTAGTTCTGATCTCATCCAGTTGGAATTTTTATCCCGCTTTTCGTAAGAAAATTCTTACTACCCTGTGAGGTCTATAATCGAAACCATCATCGCTTGTACGTGTAATCTAATATGAACTAGTGTCACGTAAATACTTGACCAATTTTCTTCTTATCAATAAAGTGTATACAATATGTCGTAAGAAGATCCACAATAATTTTTATCATCAACCCGGATATCGTTACGATTGTTATTCCTGCTCGATTACTAATGACAAAAATTAGACGCCGCGGGGTTAAATGCTTCTAGCAACATCTCTTCTATGCGTTCGTTGAACTTCTCCGCCATGAATAACATACATAAGTCGTGGAAAAAGTGCGGCTGGTACCAGGCACCTTACTGTATGCACGTACGACCAAGCAACAGAAAAGTGTGCCGTGACCTCAAAGAAGGTCCCGTTATCCATGCTTCGTCTTCGACTCTTCCTCCTCAGTCTTGACTGGGAAGTCAAGCCAAGATGATACGATTCCTTGTGTCCTTGACTCTTCTAATCGGTCTTCGCGAAGTTGCTCCTATCGATGATGGAGCCATTGCTCGTTTTGCACCAATTTTTGGTTTGACCTTCTTACCAATTGGATTTGCCGCAGGACCCAGGTAAAGTGATTTGAGAGTTTGTCAAAATTGAACAATTTTATTAATCTGATTATTCTCCCATCACTTGTTTCTCAGTAGAATGGATTAAGAGACAGGTACGATACTACTATAATCAACGAGCCTAAATGACAGGCATAAAAACCATTTTGATACGGATCATTCGTAGTTCTAAATTATTTAATTAAGCATCCGAGATTGTGACAATAATACTGAAAGATTTATTGACGTTTAAAATATCGTTGATTTCCTTAAAGATTATTTTGAAAAGTCATCCTTTTATGAATATTTTGTACAGATACGTTCCAAAGTGGAAAAAACAAGCTTGCGAAGTACCCGCTTCGCAGCATCCAAACTCTCATTACGTTTGCGATGAGGATGGTGAAGTTAAGTGTTTACCAGGTAAATCTTCAATTGCTATTAATTAAGGAATTTCAATCTTGCTCACTGGGCGTATGATCGAAAGTACTTCAAATTATATAAATTTAATATTAATTAATAACGTATTGCGTTTCGAAATTAGGATGGACGGGGGATTTATGTGACGTTCCTATGTGTCGTAAGGGTTGCGACCCTCTTCAAGGTTATTGTCGTCGACCTGGAGAATGTCGCTGTAAACTGGGATTTTATGGTGAACTATGTGACAAATGCGTAGCTCTTCCAGGCTGTCAACATGGCAGGTAATGACCTATAATGACATATCGATGACACCGGAGAGGCGTATTTCTCGAACGTTACTGCTTTCTCTTGATGACGCACGTCTTTTTAGCATTTCATTATTTTATGCAAGGTAAATCGCCCAGTTTCTAACCTCTCAAGGATATCAGCAAAGGTTATTTCCTTTTAAATTAGGGAAAATAAAACAATCGAAAGTGAAGGCTTCTATTGCGTAAATTGATGCTTCTTCGACAAGGTGCGAGCATTTTTTCAAATTATAAATCAATTAATAACTTTTAATTAAACTTTTATAAGGATCTAGTCAGAGACGCAGTTTCTGACCCTCAAAATAACCTTTACCCTAGTTGCTGACCCCTCTATTGTCGCCGTTTCTAACCCTGTGGCCTGCTACAGGCTTAATATTTTGGAGTGGCCTAAATTCAATAATTATGAGGTCAAGACTTATTTCAAGACATTATAACTGTTTATTATTCTGAAAAAAACTTTTTTTAAAATCTTTCTTCGTGCTATTGGATTTCAGTACTCTCTTCTTCCGACGTTGTTACGAGATTCTTCAATTACCTGTGTAGCGAATTGATTTTTTGGAGCTCCTCCATAAAAACATACATTTAATCAACAAATCGAACAAATATTTATGTTAACACGTTGAGCGCGACGTCAGTCCCTGGGGACTGACATTGAACTTTCCGCCGTCCACAGGGACTAACGGCGGACTTTTTGTTTGAGCGGCGTCGGTCCGTGGGGACTGACAGCAAGCTTTTCATTTGGGCGACATTTCATTATACTCTGTTCATTATTTGTATACTTTTGCATTGGCTGCACCATTATCACACTCCAAAGGGCAGATAAGAAGGTGAAACAAAGTAATCTTCTGTTCATACTCTCCATCCCAAACACCTCTTGAGCGCTCGCCGTCAATTGTTCGCTCGCTGCCGGCCGAACGGAAAGGACAGCAAAATCGGCGCCGCGCTCAACGTGTTAAACAAATTGAAAGGCTCTGTTTTTCACGAAATAGATGTCTTTGCAATCTAAAACCATTGCGGTTATACGACTCGAGAATCCAGGAGTCAAAAACTGCAATAAAATTGTAAACGAGACACCCAGTATTTGACCCCTTCTACTTTGTACTTTAACGAATATTTAATGATAATTTTATGATACTAGACAATTATTTGATACACCTCTTATGTCTACATATGAGCTTTGACATCTTTTATAACATAGTAACAATAATTGGATTTTCATACACGTCCTACTCTAGTAGACTGCGCCAACGACGTTCGCATAGAAACAGTTAGAGTATGCATGTCATACTTGGCAGTCACTTTTCTTTATGCAACAACACGTTTATAGTTCCGATTTTAGTCTAAAGAGTGCACTGTATGCTTAGACTTCCTTTGCTGATAATTCTTTTTTATCATCCAGATCAGATATTATTGATTAAAGTAAAAGCGACCAAAAGGATCAGAAACCGGGACAGAATCAGAAACTGGACCATTTACCTTACGCGTTACTCAAAGGCTGCTAGGCAATTGAATACAAGGTACTCGTTATAATAGAACAACAATTAATATTATTTTTATGAATAGATGCAACGTGAGTTTCGAATGCGCCTGCGATCCTGGATGGAAAGGATTATTCTGCTCAGAACCCATTTGCGGCTCTGATTGTCATCCAAGTCAAGGATACTGCGAGAAACCTGGTGAATGCAGGTAATCACAATTTACATGACACGCAACGATGGTAAACCAATAGAAAAATAAAGCATTAAACAGTCACATACACCAGGCATACTATTAATCTTGCGATGTGCAAATTATTATTACAACAGATGCAGACTCGGTTGGCAAGGACCAAAATGCAAGCAGTGCGCAGTATTACCAGGCTGCGTTCACGGAACCTGCAAAGGACCCCTGGAATGTCACTGTGAACCAGGGTGGACAGGATTTTTGTGTCAAAACCGTAAGCCAGTTTTCTTTCTCTCTCAATAATAAATTCTATGCAGACCCTTCTCACTTGAAGAGCATTTGTCCTTCCAGCAATTTGCGCGCAAGGATGTAGCAAAGAGCATGGTGGGTGTCGACGACCTGGGACATGCAGATGCCGAGTCGGCTGGACAGGACCAAATTGTACGGAATGTGTTCCGTACCCAGGATGTGTTCACGGAACCTGTCGAAAACCATGGGAGTGCAGATGCCAACCTGGGTGGGCTGGTGACCTTTGCGACGAGAAGCTTACATACTGCGATGAAAATCCAGATACTTGTAAAAACAATGCTACCTGTATTAGTATGACAAAAGAAGATGGAAATTTCAGGTAGGTATCGGATCTGCATATGACGGATCGTTTTCTTTTTAAAATCTAAATCGTCGATATTCTATGACCGCGTGCACTTATTGCTATAAATAAAAAAACAATCAAGAAACAGTGAGATGGAAGACACGACAATCGAGAGAAAAACAAAAATATAGTAGGGAGCAAGAAGGTAAATAAATATTATTTTCAGATGCGTCTGTCCAATGGGCTATATGGGACGCCATTGTCAAATTGAAACTGTGGTACCTGCAATGGATTTGACACCCCCCATGCCAGATAAAAATTCGACTCCAGAACCCACGACTTCAACATCAGCAAAACCGTACAGCGAGATGCCTGGGGTCATGAGCATACCCCTACAAGCTCACAATTCCACGGAAGCGCTCGAGCACAAGGATGAGACGGTAGATTCTGACAATAACGAAGGACCTACCATCGAGCCACTAGGACCCATTGTCATCACAGATCCTCCCACAGTGGATCCAGCAGCCACGGTGGGCATTTGGCCTACCGAGCCACCTACTGAGGCACCCGTAACCCTCAATGACTCCGACAACGAAGCCTAAAGAAGAAACTAAAACTCTTTCAAAAATAACTTATATTTTTCCCATATATATATTTATTTATTTATTTATACTACGCATAAGCAGGAACTCGGTTTCGTAGCTGACCTGGCTAACTACCTAGATCTGTACTACTCGTTTTCACGCTTAGATATTACGTAGAGATATCAACATCGCGTCTGATTCTAGCAGGAAAACTGTCGTTTGCGTCCAGTTGATCTTATGTATATTTGTCCAGAGTAACGATTTCGCATGTCGAGCCCCCATGAGTCAAGAATCGCATTTTGTTATAGATATAGATAACACGTTTTCATGGAGCTGCTATACTAAGTGCACGATTTTATTACCGCACGACGCCATTCCTGCTCCACGAAGCACGCTGACAGTTATCCGATAACGAGTGTTCAAGAAATAAGGATATAGCGAGTAGAAAAATTCGTATGAATTTTCGAGAAAGTACCGAGACAAAGAAATTAATCGAAATGACGTCGCAGTCCAATTGCTACGTGGTAGGTGCCTACGTATAAATGTCGTCCTGACAGTGGGGATACCCTACTCTAGGTTAGTATCCCACATAAACTCTTAAACTCTCTGCAGAAAGGTTCCACTCGAGCAACCACGTATCCTATGTACACCATCGACTACCCACGTAACCCGTATAGGCCTCGTACATTACGTAATTCATATATATGTATATATATATATATTTACACGTTATACCGCACAAACTCCGCAATGCAACTGGAGCCGTTTTCGATGAAAAATCCAAGTTCCGGCGAATACCAGCTTACTCGCCTGCCTTTCCGCGCTATTGTATACAGTTACATTATGAATTACATACTCCTTTACACGTACGCTCGTTTACTTCGTTATGCTTTATTTGCCTCAAATATTTCGGTTACTTTGCGAACCTCGATAAATCGAATGACGATCGATAACGTCAGATCGACATAATTTCTTACGTCAACCGATTCGCTTCCTGATAATATATTTTACGTGCTTTCGTTATATATGGTAATTATTGTAATCTACGATCCTATTGCATAACAGATTATTCGATTAACCGTTATTTATTTATTAGGATTAATAATTTTGTTTGTACTTGGGGCGACAGTCGCCGGACACACCGTTACCAATAAAGCTGTATAAAAATCATCATTTTTCTTTATTACTATCTATTTCATGTTTCAAGTGTTAGTAACTATATACAGGCGATTTCATGCGAAATCTACCGCAACAAAAGTCCGTCAGATGACTGTGCGTTTTCAACTGAACATGTTCCGGCCTACTGCGACCGCGATAACTTTGCTTGCTGTTACTTCGCACAACTTTGTGCTTTATTTTTATTACGAGAGTCGCTCGTACGCGGATAAAGATATCAATAAAGATTACAAGACTGGCCGTATTACGGAGTCGGCGCTCTCTCTGCCAAAATGATGTTCCGGTTCATATACGAGTAGGTTCGTCGCACAGAAAAGGACTTTGTACTGCATTTATGAATTTACGAAATTTATTTATACATAATGCCGACGAATTTCTCAATACTTTTCTCATGTAAAATCAGTCATCTGAGAATATCGTTACGTGGGCTTAATGCGTATACGAGGATCTATAGCGTGACATTAAAAAACGGAGTCACACGAAGGATCGAGTGGTGCCAATCGAAGAAAGCACTTAATAATAATACGCTGCTAATTAGAGTGCTCCTTTCGCTGACGTCCAATCGTTTTTCTCGCTCGTGCAATACGTAACAATTTCTTAAAGTATTACATGGAAGTTATTCCATCCGATTGGTAAACACGTCGCGCTAACGAGACTCATGGAAACTTCACGGCAAACCAAGAAAACGAAATACCAACGTGTACATTGGATAAATTCAGATAATATGGATTGGTGGGTTGCTTTTAGAGCAAATTGACCCAGTATACGAGAGGCGTGTACATATATATATATATATATATATAATATAAGATATTACATCAGAGAGCGGTATACGCAAAACGTAATCCCCCATCCGGGGAGGCGTTCCGCGACTCTTAAGGCCCGTTCACGCCGAAACAAAGGGGCACCCGTTCGCGCGATAGAACTCTAATGTATCTCGAGCTATTCCTCGGGATCGAATATAACGAATATCTGAGAGTGGAGAAACTGAAGGAAAGGGATGTCGAAGAGAACGTTCATAAGGGAAGGGCCGTGCGAATTGCGCTTATAGACATTTCATTTGTTCCCGCCCTTCACCGCGCGTTCTCGAGGAAGAAATCGAAGAAGAGAAGGGGCATGTGTAACATATACTTAATATATACAATGCATACCCCATATGTATATTCCATATGTATATCTCGTGTATCGAAGGTACGTACTCGTTGTCCCAGCCATAAACCGTGTGATTAACGAGTATCGTTTTGTGGTAGGGCTGCCTTAGGAGCCGCTTCTATATCTTAAGTGCAGTACCCTTCACTGGATTCCACACTTGAGAGCTGTTACGGGGAACCGTTTGCCAAGATCGCGATCTTTAGAACGTCCAAGTTATCAAAAGGTGTATAACGGCTCTCTATTGGCTGCTACAAAGTTCCCATCTCCATCGTAGCCAAGTGCATGCATGCAGACCTCAAGATGCACGTGTCTCCTTTGGACGCGTTTGATTGCACCAGATGTCGCTGTCATTGCAAACGCCCCATTGGACAATCGTTTCGAATAGTTGGTCGGTATCGCGTGCACCTTCCAACTGTCGGAAGGTCGAACACACGTGTAATTACGGTCTGGAGTGTGGACGCCCTTAAATGGCTCGACGCCCAAGGAAGGGTTCCAGGAACGAAATCGTTTTCACGTTGGCTCTCCTGGCGGCGCATAGGAAAGAATCATAGATATTTTTTCAGCCTATTAGGTTCGAAAACTTGAGGCCGTCTTCAGAATGTCATTACTTCCTGAGCCATTTAGTAATGATTGGTATTGTACTTTGGCACAGTCTGACCAAGCTCCAGTCATTACCTTTGCTAATGATCGCTATCGTCATTGTGGTTAAGAAATGACCTGGTGGTCTCATGCACGTAAATGGCGCGCACGACTGTCTCCAAGCTGTGGTAGTTGTAGGGCAAATAATAAACCCGAATCAGTTATTCGTAACATAGTTTATTAGTAAAGCCGACCCTTACCGCACGCGAGGGGAGACTGACTCGTCCACCTGCCCCTGCCAGTCTCCTAGTCGCGCTATTGGTCCCCAATGGCGGCAATTTCAAATTTACCGGACTCTTACAAACCGTTATAATTAATTTAAAATAAGCAAGGGAGAGCCGGGTAATTATGGGAATCCATGAGTTTTAGCAAATCAGTAACGATGGAACGTAACCCATGCGAAATCATTAATGATAAAAGTATTAGCAAATGCATGTTGCCACGTAAGTATATATTTTACGTATATTTATATCGAAGCTTTTCCAACATGCGGAAAAACAACCGCGTGTACACGTTCAAGTTTGCAATAAAAATTGATCTGCTTCGGATGACGAGTAAATAAAATCATAGATTATTATTATACCCTATTACGTAATCACACAATAGCGGTTACCTGTTAGGGTCAAGATGAGGAATTATACATGTACGATTACATAAGACATGAATGACTGAATGCAAAGCTATTAGTAAGTCAATATCAATAATAGAAACACTCCTATTTTAATAAAGATCAAGTAACGTAACGTAGCTCGTAACGTCGTTCAACTTGACATATTTTACGTAGCACATAACCTGCTTAGCGTAAATACTTGAAAGAACGCGTGACTACGTGGTACGAATTCCCTCAGGGCTTATTCTCTGTCTTCGGAATCTACAAGCTACCACGTAAACTCTCTGTCATGGTCAGGGCGAATTAAGTGCTCGAAGCCATTCCAGATTATAGACTTAACCTTGCTATTGTTACGGAGGTTCAACTGACTATAGGAACAGATAAGAGGTCGTGTACAATTTTCAATATGCAAGACCATTACTAATGACAGTTCTGTGTGTATACTGCCTTACCATTAGGGCCACTTATATCTATAAATCAATATGCCAACGACAAAATCAATAGCTCTACTTCAAGTATGCTTGTACAATAATGTTTCAATCACTTCTTGTAATTTATAGCTTCTTAATAATTAAATTGTTGCCTACCCCTTAGTTACCTAGCGATACGACAGACGGATTCAAATCTTGATCTGTAAAGCATTATTTATTAGCCAGGCTTGATATTATAGTCGGGCCATGACATTAGTTCCACTTTGAGGGGCCACCCCCTTACGAAACAAAACGTAAATAAGTCCCCTCAAAAATGGATTTGAAGTCGCGGCCCGACTATACATGATACACAGTCAATTTTGCGGGGCCTTATTTTTGCCGCTGAATCCAATGCGTCAGGTCAGTCTGTGGTCGTGTAAAAGTCCTTGCAAAGAATGCGCACTGGTTGCGTCAGGAGCAACCACGAGGTACGTCCTTATGCCTGTAACGGACTTCGTCTCGCTCGAAAGTACGCATTATTTCGGCAAGGAACGCGTAATCACACATTTATGTACGCACATTTACGCACATATTTGATCGCACGCACGCCTCTTCCAGGCACACGCCCGACCATGCAATCCGGTCGCATTCGTCTTACGTAAGGCGGATCTTGATACCGCGTTACAGTTTTCACCGGCACGCTACTAAGGCTGAGAGTATTCGCGAAAAATTGTCAGATTTCCCGATCTTCCTCTAATGACTGTACTTACTTTGAGAATTCAAAAATTCTTTCGTTTTTGAAAATTCTTTTATCGGTAATTCAAATTATATTCCGAGTGACGTATTAAAGAATTATACAATTTTGATTAGATGCGTTTGTGGGATTTTTTAATGGTAACGAAATCATAGAAATTTAAAAAATTTTAAACTATATCTGTTCAAAAAATCTTTATATTGTACGGACATATCATTTACGTTTATTGGAAATAATGCGTGGCCTGGAAATGGTGACGCAGTGGTCGTAGCAGTGGGCGGCTTTCGAACTGCCTTCTGGATGGCTGTGAGAAATGGAGCAACAAGGCTGTTTATGCAGCCGACATACTAGGAAGTGTCGCATTTTCTCTCGCGGCTGACCACTCGACGACTTCCGCTCTCACGAATTCGGTTCCGATCCGATTGCGTCATCGGAGTGTTGCGTTAATTGCACCTCATTAAGGAACGTACGAAAATGTATCGTCCAAATCACCCTTCTTTTCTTCAGCTGTTTCGTAATTTGTTGCGGCGGCTGAGGGGGGGAGGAGGGTGACGAACGAAATAATGGCAATTGAATTTGAACAGGATTGCGTAAGTCGATAATACCGTGAAATTTTGCAGAACACTGCATTACGCTCTCTTGAGTCCAAGATGAAGAATTCACTCTTATGACTCATACGGTCATACAAACTCCCAGTATTTTGTAATCCTAGCGAAGCATAACCCACTGCATACGCTCAGCCATGAAAATATAAAAACCGAGCGAAATGTCAGTCGCATTTTTCCAATATAGACAATTATGGTGCAGTTAAAAAAAGGTACTACTTCATACTCTCCAATACTTGGAACCTTATTAGTTATTAGAAACGTTTCAAGATCTGATACAAATATAAGATACATGTATATAACACGCAAAGCATGGGAAATCATTGCTAAGTGAATGCAAAAAATTTCAAGAAAATAACATAAGGCTGCATAGTATAGGGTATTTTGGAACGGTATTATGTATCGTTATGAAATTTATTATAATTATGAAAAATTCTAATAAGAATTTTGAAAAAAGAACTGCTTAACTTATTCGTTATTGTTTTGTTCGGCGCTGTACTAATTGCAACGCTTTTGGGTGTCAGGACGATTCACGTAATTCTGGTGAAAGAGAAAAAGTTGGCACACTTGCAACGTCGATCGGTAAGAAAATAAATGCCAAAAAATAAAGTCATTTACCGAATATAATCACGCGAAACAGGTTCGCCTTTTTCTGGTTAAGGTGTAGGTACTGTTTATCGCCAATTGGATAAATACCGTCGTTCGCGTTGCCCTCGTACTATTTCCTCGTGCGGTGAGAATTAAATATGGCAAATTCCATTTCGAAATCGTTAATTACCAATGGCCAGATTATCGATAAGCTGTAATTCATGCGAATAACATCATCATCTTAAAGACAGAATATTCAGACGTGGTACGTTTCTATATATCTGGTATATTCTGTACCTATGTGATCGGGAATCAATTCTCATAATTAAATCTGCAAATGAAATTCAGCATAGCCATGCAATTTAAACGTCTTAAAGTACCCAAACACAAAGGAAATAGTCAGGAAACTCGTTAAGACCCACGATACGATAAGCTTCTACGTGAATAGACTATTTACATAGAACAGCAGTTCACGTTTAATATGTTATACAACATAAGATAAACCATATATATTACTATAGATCTCATGTGCTCTACTGCGGGTAAATAGTATATAGGAGGTGTGGCGATAGCACATTGGACGGCCATTGGCTTCCTATTGGCGGGGTGTTCACATCAAATGAAAGTCAATTCCGTATATAAAGGGTGGTTTTACTCCAATGCATCAGATCAGGCGTAATTTAGCAGTCCGATCTTATACTCAAAGTATTAGAAACTCAGCCGTCATGAGGGCCCTGGTACGTGGTTACTATAAAACAGTTCATTAAATATATTTCATATTTTCGTGGTGTTATAAATTTCGTCAAAACAGATAAAAACCATATTTTTCTTTTACCGAAAATCGCGTATAATTATATTTCTGATTAATTTCAGATTTGCGTCCTGCTGATCTCACTGGCATTCGCCGAGGAAGAGAAGACTGTAAAGAAGCGTGGTCTTCTTGGTTTGAGCTACGGTGGCTACGGTGGCTACGGCGGCTACGATGGAGGCTATGAAGGTGGTCATGGAAGCATCCACACGGTAGCGATCCAAAAAACTGTCGCTGTTCCAGTGCCACATCCGGTTCCATACCCTGTTGACAGACACATTCCCGTCCCAGTGAAGGTAAATAAAATGATATCGAATAATCCTCATGAAAAATGCAGACAAAACGAGTTACAATTATTATTGCAATTATGACAAAAATCAAGCATGTTAAATTGTTGACAAACGCAACAGATATTTAATCTCGTAGCAGTCGCTACAGATCATGAATCGATGTTAATACTAATTGGATTAACGTTCCAAAAGAAATGACAAACTAGTTATCTTATCGTGCTATATCTTTTTTAATAACGCGACATGAGAAATAATCGATCGACTATCGCTTAAAAAATTCGATGGTATCAATAGATTTGTTTCACATTCGATGCCTATACGTTTCAGGTACCAGTGGCAGTTCCCCACCCAGTCCCAATTGCTGTTCCAGTTCCCCAACCGTACCCCGTGATCAGGACTCACACTGTCACTGTTCCCGTTGACAGACCGTACCCTGTCAACGTACCCGTAAAGGTGCCCGTACCCGTGCCAGCCCCCTACCCCGTCAAGGTAAGATAGTTTAAATCAGTACGATATATGGAATGTCTTACTATAATTTTCTAAAATATACTATTTTTTTCAGGTTCCTACTCCACACCCAGTTCCAGTACCGGTTCCTCACCCAGTTCCCGTCGCAGTTCCACACCCGGTCGTCGTTAAGGAACCCTACCCTGTTCTTGTTCATGGACATAGCTTCGGACATGGATACGGACATGGATATTAGAAAAATAATGGAGCATCTTAAAAAAAAAGTATCATCCCAATCGAAACATCGCTATCATCGTGACGCGAACCAACCAAAATATGTTTCTTATCATAGTACCCAAAAATCATGGAATAAATCAGTTGTGTAATGTTTTGTAAAGAACTCGTGATTTTTATATAACCCCTGGCTCTATGGCGATTTCTAATGTCTTACGGTAGAATTTAGGTGAGTTGTTGCGGCGTATAAATTGCTAGCAATTTCATACTGTACGAATATAATATGGTCGATCATTAATGACGTTAGACACAAGAAACTTTAACGTACAAGCATCTTCGACGCCATTTCGAAAGTAAAATCTCATAGAACAACACTAATTATGTGTAAATGAAATGTTTCGACATATCCTATACGCGACAAGGGCATGACGTGCTATCTGATATTGCGCTACGTATAAATCCCATGTGGAAATTCTTACTATGTGATATTTGCGATTCGAACCTTGACTGCGATTTTGAATGTTCCTGTACGTGCCAGATCTACAGGTCGTTCAATTTGCAACGCTTAAAAATCTCTTGTGAAAAGAAACGCCGTCTCAAAAGTTTACATTTGTTTCTAAAAGAGAGAAACATGGAATTCCATCATAATCTCATTAAATACTCGTGACAAACTTTCGTAGTAATACATTATGCATAATGTATATTGCATTCTAAAATAATCATTTTTCTATGTATAATATTTTCTATCTCACAAAATATTTTATTATTGTTAGGATGACGTTATATTACTTGTAGCAAGATATAAGTCGAGGTGAAATATCGACTAGTCGGTACCAGGTGGAACAGTATGGCCGTTTGACCATTTAGCCATCCGGTTTCGAAATTCATCGTACAACATCACGTCGCGATTATCGAAACGACTTTCTTCCGAAGGTTGCCGAACAGGCAGGAGAGACACATCGATAAATAAGAAATTTCCATTACAATGATTCGTCTGTAATAAGAGGGTAGAAGAGCATGAAATTTCGTCACTTTGCAACAAACATTTTTTATTGCGCCACGATACGTGTCCGTCTTGTTGGGCATATAGCAAGCAGTAGAACCGCGTAAAAGTCGTGTTAGTTTCCGGTCTTGAAACCATTACGACTTATGAGATTTATACATATGGTTCTTAACGCGCATCCGTCGTCTCTTCCTGTAAACCGATCCGCGCTCGGAAATCGATCCTGTGCGTCTCGACGTAGATTAAAAGAAATTGACAGTCTTATTTGATTTATGATCGAAACGCGTCTTACGAAATTGTAACTTTCGTCAAAATGGCGGCTCTTCCTTTTTTCTTGCATCATACGCGCGCAGAGTTACCCATCGAATTTACAGGGTCTATAATCTTAAATTCATATGTTGATTCGAGGCTTGTCGAGTAGGTCCTCCTAATAGACGTCGATTTCATAACGAACCAGATCATAAATCCGAAACTCTGTACTTTCGCATACTTTCTTACCAGAAGTATGACTGTACTTTGCGAAATGACTTACCGTGTCCCGCAAACGTTGTCGACCCTGAATACTCCTGATGCTGATATGGCCTACCTATTTATTGCCCATTAATATGCGAACTATGGATGTATATATTTCAAAAATTGTATTTTTTTTTCATTTAATCCTTTAATTCGTCCGTGATGATGTTCCTACCTGAAACACTTTCCACGTAAATGTCAAATGCAAATAACACCAATTGGCCAAACCTTAATAGAATCCGTAACGTTTAAAAATACCGAACATTTTCGTCATCTGCTAATCCTGTTTCGCATAAACCATTTTTTTGCCACGATCAAACCTAATGTGTTTTGGTGCGTACAGAAATGGGTGTTTGTACATAAAATTCCTGATAAATAGCTGAACTAATCAAATTGAAATTCATATTAAGAAATTAATTACGGAATATAGATGAGACAGTAAAATTTGCAGAGGTCTATCGCTCCTGATTTCAAATTTACGTAAGCGCAACATTCAGAAAATGCCATATACGTCAAATGGGGGTATCGAGATCTGACATATGACAGTACGACGTCTGGTGGCAAAAAATGAAACTTTCCCGAAGGCGCGTGTTTGCAGACGCTTTTTAGCGTTGTACATATTATTCGTTGAGAGAAGGACTCGTATTTGCATATCAACAGATATTTTCTAATTTTAAAAACATTTTGCACTAAAATTATAATCCGGTATATTGTACTAATTTTGAAAGAGCACCTACTCTGACGCCATATTGACTACGTCACACGGAAGTCGCGCCCACATGTCAGATCCCAATATACATCTATATTCGAAGTTTCGAGCAAATCGCTGAATCGATTATCTTATAAACGTGAGATATCTCAATTCCCGAATATAAATGAGATAATACCTAATATTTGCAGATCCTTAATTTTTCCGGTTTCATCGCAAAACCTGTTTATCCATATATTTTCCATCGTCTGGAATGGTCTCAGTATTTCACATAAAAATTCTTCCTTAATGATACAAAAATTTACCGAAATTGCGTCTGTCTTAATCTTTAGATTTCGTTTTACAAAATCCGCGGTCACAGAGGACAATACTTTTTTCCCAGATATCAGTAATATGTTAAAATGTTCTCGGAAAAAAGTCACATAGGAATATTCATTTAATGATATGTTTGTGACCTCGAAAATGCAGCCTACATTCACCAGCCGCTTTAAGATCGCAATACAAGGAATGCATAATTTTCACACCTTTTCCATTGCGAAATGTAGAAGAAAATTTTTAACTAAAAGTACAGAGAAACCGGAGTTCTCAGAAAATTTCGAATCGAAAGGCCGCTCATTAATTATTACAGATTAGTATTTTGTAATTCAGTTTGACATAAGGCTATCTCATAAAATCTTCATAGGTAGCACTGACTGAACCTTCAGAGAGCATCTTGAGATTTTCACAGCGTTCACATATGAATTCATTGAAGATTAATCTTCAGGTAACAAAAATGAGTGCCGATCCTGTAATTTTCTGATACTTACAACATATTCGCGTACTGATATCACACGTAATGCGTAATCAGCAGCCATTCATCTAACAGCTAAAGGGTGAGTGGAAACGCTCTGTATAATCTTTATTAATCTCGAGTACGAAAACCAAGCCCTCTGCATAAAACCACAAAGTATCGATAATGAACGTAAACGCGCTACATCAATGGCGGCCAACAAGTTTAAGCCGGGCTAATGTATTTTTTATAAAATTGCCCCGAGCTTTGCAAAGCCCGTTGAGAAAGATGATATAGTTAATAAATTCAAATTGAAAAATCTTACTGGAGTATCGTCATAAGGAAAAGTTTAAAATAATAACTAAAAAAAGTAAAAACTGTACATTTCAAAATACCATTCTTTGCCATTATGAGTTTAAAATCTAATACAATTACTCTAACGCAAATAGTTCGTAAGCTATATAAATTATTAATTAAGAGATCAAAAATCGTGGCTCGTCTTTCATCTTTAAATTATGAAAGTTTCCACAAGCTGTTCATCTCTCCCATTCCTTTTTTGAAAGTGGGAAATTGCTGCTGCATTCCGTAATGCGCGTATGCACTTGGCTTCGAGAACAACAAGATGCAATTGCATCAAGTAGTACTCAAATGTACGAATACGATGTGGTTTAACTAAGAGAAATTCTGAAAGAACAAAAAAAGAACTAAAAAATGTTGAAATTGAGGATCTTTAACCACGTGCTGTTTTCCGGAAACAAGTAAGAGAACGTAGTACTACGTAAAGGAGCGGGCCAATCGGGTAATTAATGGTCAGATCTACAAACCTGATACGTAACGCTGCGAATTTCGTTGCAAGGTGTATGTGTGGCTGTCCGTTGCGCAAAAAGTGAGAAGCATCGCATGTGTGGATTTCGGTCCTTGTGCGTTCAGGCCCCACGAGACCCTCCACCTCTGGAGGGTTCTCCAGCCGTATAAAAGAAGAGGTCTTCTCGATGGTCTCCAGTTGCAAACAAGACAAGCACAGCAACATGAACGCTAAGGTAAAAATTGCAAATTACATCAATCCAATGTATCTCTTACGTCGCGAATTCTTACGTTTTTAAACAAAGTTACGATATGACGTACGTAGACAATTTATGTGAATGGAACTCAGATATTTTTTTTTAATTCAAAAGTCAATTAAGTAAGTCTTCCTTAGTTTTCCGAAAGAAGAAAACAAATTACCATAAGATGAACGTGATAAATAAATTTTGAATATTTATTTGTTTTTTGTTCTAACTTGTTATTGTCCTTTATTCTTTCGTGACAAAAGAAATTTCAGTATAATGGGAACAAGATCTAAAAAATCGTTAATAATTTTTAGATCATCATCTGCTTCGCCCTTGTGGCTCTGGCTTTTGCCGAAGAAGTGAAAAAGGATACGAAACCAGCTGATGCTAAGAAGGACAAGAGAGGTGTTTTTGGTCTGGGATATGGTTACAATTATGGATATTCGGGACTTGGTCTCAATTCTGGACTCGCAATCAATGGACTGAGCAGCTACTCAGCATTTCCGGCTGTTGGAATCAACTCTGGACTCTCCACCGTAGTGACCAACGAAGTAGCAGTGCCTGTGCCACATCCGGTTGCAGTACCTGTTGAAAAGCACATCCCAGTGCCTGTCAAGGTTTGCATTAATTGACATTTCTCTAAGTTAGAATTGAATCAAAAACTATTTAATTATCTGGCGAATAATTCATAGTCAATTAAGCAAATTTTTTTTTGAAACCATATAGATTCGACTACATCCTCTAGCTTAATATTCAAAACAAAAAACTTATCCATTTTCATCCCACACGACAATTACTAATAATAAGACATTTTTTGCGTAAAGAATAATTTACATGTGAACTCGAGGAATTTCAAAGCATGCACAATTAATAAAAAATCATCGCGAATAACGCAACAATATTTAGCACAAGGTTTCGATCCAAGCAGCTTCCACGAATAGAACGAATGAAGAGACCTTGTTTCCTTGATCGCGCTCTAGTAATCGCGTATTATTTTCGATACTGCATTCATCGAAGCTTCGCTAACCAATCACAAGGAGAGTGGAGCTTAGAACTGTTCATCCTTCGAATGCTAATGTTCGATTCATGTTGAATGTCACGGAATTCCCACAACCCGATGCCGCAACTATCACAGCACATACCAAAACACATCAATAAGATTAAATCCGTCTCTAGAAAAAAATATTATTCAAATTCAGTAATCTAATAATATTCTGAAATGTCTAATATTTTTTATTCTTTATCTTATTAGGTCCCATACGCAGTACCCGTCGACCGTCCGTACCCAGTTCAGGTACCTAAGCCATACCCCGTCGAGGTTACCAAACACGTGCCTGTTCCTGTTGACCGCCCTTACCCAGTTCCCGTAAGTGTACCCGTCAAAGTTGCGGTTCCTGCTCCTTACCCCGTCAAGGTTCCCCAGCCCTACGCTGTCCCTGTCGTCAAACACGTTCCTGTAGCAGTTCATCAGCCCGTCGTCGTTGAGAAATACAACGGCGCTCTTATCAACGGCTACGGCTACAGCGCGTTGTCCGGATGGTAAAAGGACTCTTCCTCGAAGAGGCCGGGAGCATTCGTCGACGGTGATGGTTCTATTCAGTTTTGTGACGGCGCCATCTGTCCGAGTCTCTATCAACTACATATTGTGTGGAGGAACTTGGTGAGGTTGCGAATCGTCGCTAACTACGGCATTTAATTGAACTACTAGACTGTTATCCTCTTTTGGGAGAAGAGTATATAGACAACGAGGATTGCTCTTTGACGATCTCGAGTACCGTCAACAAGTGTTCAACCATTCATAGGCATTTTACTCAATAACGAAATCTACTCGGTACCTATATTTTTTTCTATGGAGATTTATATTTTGTACTACTATAATTTTTCTCATCTTTGTATACTACATTAGAGACTCCACAGGGGTACGCCCTTGCGGTGCAATAAAAATGTTTTCATCTAATCTGTCTGAGATATTTATTATCATTGATGAAATACAATTTGGAAAATATCGAATGTGCGGAAAGATTCAACGTAACAATTTTAAACGAATTATTGTAAAACAATGTTACTTCTTTTACTGTATATATCGATTATATCGATTGCCAGTAAGTTTTAATGTAAGTGAAAAAAGTATTGTGTCCAATAGTTAGTAATTTCAATTACAATTAGCATAACTGTCAACGGAGTTACGGATAAACCTGTTAGTATCTCTTACACCATATCGTCATCGGATATTAGAATCGGATACTTTACAAGAAACTGTCTCGAAAGAATTAAAGAAAATGGTAACATAAAGGTATCAAATAGATAGCTAATATTTAAATGGTCATCCGAACTACTGACAGGAGTCTTGTTGCAAGCCGGGTATCACAGAAATAGTTAGTATCTTCTTTCTATCACTTTCTAGTTGTAATCTCTCATTACAGGAAGTAACAGTGCCATACTCCACTTCCTTTTCTCTAACAATTCGAGCAAAGCCGTTGGTTAATAGGCGACTTGCGGCAGACCGTTCACTTGCACTTTTCTAGACTAATCATTCAGTCTATGTAACATCCGATGTAAAATACCGAAACTAATCTTAGAAAGCTGAAGAATTAGAGATAAAAATCTCCCAATACTACTAAAAAATTGTTTGTACAACAATGGGAAAAAGTCTTTCGATCGTTCTACTTTATTAGTATCGATCTCTCCGCAGTGGATCACGTTGGGTACATAGTATGGAAAGTACGCCAATTTCCAAAGTGAAAGATTTTATTATAAAAAAACAATGTATAAAATAAGGTCCTCAAAGACGTCAACGATATGTTACAAACAAAAACTTAACGGTGACTCGGTCGTGGGCCGACCAATCTCTATATACAGGACGTAGAGAGGAGAAGGAAAGTATCGGGATGAGGATGAAGATGAGGAGGTGAAGGTATCGCCTTGTTCCAGCTTAAGTGGCTGAACCAACTCCAAATTTAATGCTCCGCCGTGTAATCTGGTTGGGATGCCTGGAAATTACCATGTTCAGACTGACCATAACCAGCATTAGATTGTTCATAACTGGCATGAGGTCCCTGGGTCTCAACAGCGTAAGTATTGTACGACTGAGCTTCGTAGTTGCTGTTGTCGCCACCACCCCCATATCCGCCTCCGTATCCGGTCGATTCGCTATGCTGGGGGTAGGGAATAGGGTGCGGTACCGGATAGAACACTGGCTTACTGATGGCGACGGGATGAGGAACTGCAACCGGCTGGGGCACCGGAACTGGCTTCGAGACCAAGACGGGAACCTGCTGGGGGAGTTCCACTGGAACCGGCTTAGAGACCTCGAACGGCACGTGATGGGGGACTTTCACTATCTGCGGAACTGGAACTGCCACGGGATGGTTCACCGGCACGGGAACGGGAATGTGGTATGGAACCTGTCGGCGGAGAAATAATGATGCGTGAAAATTTTTAGAGATGAATTAATCAGTTTGTGCCTCTCTCGCGTAAGTGTCGATTATCGGACTTGTCATGAATCATCGTAAATTATGGTCAATTAAGGTCAATTATGTTGCGTTACGTTACGGTCAACATTTGTTATCTGTTTTTTTGGTGACTCACCTTCACCGGGTAAGGTACTGGGACCTTGATCGCTACTGTCTTCGTAACCTTGATCACCTTCGTGGGCACTTCTTGCAGATGCACCGACTGGGATAGCAATTTCGGTTGTACAGAAAGACCGTGACCTCCACCGTATGATGAAAGGTGAGAGGCTCTCGCCATGACCAAAGTCACCGCCAGTAATAACTGTAATCAATCACGCTTGATTAATAGAGAACTATCTGGACTCCAAAGACAGTAGTCTTCTTGGACTACCAAAATATGTTTACTGGCATCTAAAGATTTTCTGCATTATGTACAATGGAATAAAAATGTATATTTAATAATAATAATATTATTATTATAATAATTGAATAATAATAATATAAGAAAGTCAACTTTGATTAGGAAATTTGTGTGCCAACTAAAAATGTCTAAAAAGCGAAATCGCGATGTCAATAATATTTATTGATGATTTGCAATTAATTGAAAGTATAATACAAAAACTGGCAAGAATATTTAGAAAATAAGCGAATATCGAAACGATAATATTTATAGTAAAGGATTAAACGATTTTTGTTCTTAATTGCAAATCACTGTCAGGGATTTTTAATTTTTCCATGATAAGGTCACTTTGGTTATCAAGATACGTTATATGTTCACTGTCTTTTTTGAAAGAAAACTTACAAATCGAAACATGCTTCTCGTTTAATTGAGTTGGTGTTTGCAGTGAGACGAACTACACTGACAATTGCAGAGCGGTCAGTAGCTTATATACGAGGACCTTCACCATGATTCCCGAAGAAAGCACTCTCTTTCCAACTCACTTACATTCGCGAGTCTTCTCTTTTTTCTTGCCGTCGAGTTCGACGCCCCGCTTACTTCACGCTCGGAGCTCGAAGAAAGGTCCTGCTTGGTTACTACTTTGTTAACGGTATCCGGGGTGTGTCTATTGTATATGCAAGGCGATAGGCCATAAGCAATAGCAAGGAAACGTTCTCTTAGAGCTGGTGATACTGGATACCCTAAAACCAATGATAAAAGATACTTCAATTACTTTCAATTTCACCTTTTACTCAGATTGAAGTACAGCTATTCAATCGTAACGGCATTTCGGCACATACGCATGAAATGCACGCAGAGTCAAAAAAGTGTTCGGAAAAAGATTACTTTGATTTTAAATATTTTAACATAGCAACAAATTTTAAAAGTAAATCCTTTTTTCAATTGAAATATCTTTCAATTAGTCGTGAAAGTACATACAAGACGCTCGTTATATGTCGTAATCGCTAATCGGAAATGGTACTTTAGACATTGAATGTGTGGACTTTACCACTATTGGTAATAGATTTTTCAATGGAATCATAATTTCTACTTCCACTATTGACATAAAATAAGAGCTATTCGGCTGGCAGGAGAATGGCGAAAGGACGTGTATACTGTCAACTATTTCATTCTTCTTTTTGAGATTCGATTTTGAGTTATTATATTCTTGAGTTATTATATATTATTTATTATTCAAATTGTATTTTCATTCACGAGTTCATGGAAACTGCAATTAAGGTAACAGGGAACACTGAATCGATAACAATTTACAAGTTGTTGTGTGTAAAAAAGCAAGACCGCAGACATTACCTGTGAGTGATTTACTACTGTAGTAGCTTTAGAAAATTTAGGACAACGCAGTAAATGAGATATTATATATATATTTTATATTTACAACATTTACAATAAATACAATTATAAAATAGTTGTAATTACTACTGCTTAAACGCTGCAATTGCACGTCACAAGACAGTGTGCATTTACTAGATAGACTGTTAGTGTTGAGAAGTTTCTTCTAAAAAAAAGTATAACGGAAGTCGTTGAACATTCGAAATCGTTAATAAAGTCCATCATCTGCGAGAGAAATTTCGATTCTTAATATTCTTCATCTATGGACCAAATTTCTCCATTTTGCATATTAATTCAATTCAACGCAGGTCAAATGCATAAAACGAAATATATAACTGCCATCTGAGCTGTTAATTATATGTGAAAACTTATTTAATGTTTCCGTAATTATTTTTCTAAGACATAATCATGCGTGCTATGTTATGTACGGCCTAACTTCACTTCTATTATTATTAATATTCTCAAATTGCGAATATCGACGTACCTAAGGTACCACCATTATACCATCCTCTTTTCTTTATTATAAGCTACACAGCTTTTATGTCTCAGCAATTAAATACCCTCTCCTACTATATGGTTTCAATTAAATAACTTCCATATGGAATGAAGCACCGCAACAAGGAAATCCGCATCTTTCCACAAGTATACATAAAAATCGATAACATACGTAATTTGATCA
Source organism: Pachycephus smyrnensis (assembly GCA_030142225.1). Classification (NCBI taxonomy): domain Eukaryota; kingdom Metazoa; phylum Arthropoda; class Insecta; order Hymenoptera; family Cephidae; genus Pachycephus; species Pachycephus smyrnensis. The sequence goes on along the minus strand of JARQST010000015.1, from coordinate 218,759 downwards.
ATTCTCCAACTCAAAAGAATTTTTCCAAATTTTCAGTCACGCATATAATTTACTTTATTTTATAGAAAATAAGTTACGCAACCGAAGGCTATAACGGAAATCAGCAAGCGTGCGATCATTTTATATGCGGCAAACGCACAGTACTTACACGAGACTGAATCTTAATTATGTAGATATTTCCCACTATCGCTTTTTGAAAATATATACAGGGTGTAAAAGTACAAGTGTTACAGGCCAATATCTTCTGGACTATAAGAGATAAAGACTTGCTTTTTATTGCGTATTTATTCGGTACGTAGGTTCCATCTTATCTTTTTCATGATGATATGGCTAAACTTAGTTTCTACTGGGAAACAAAAGGTTACCTTTGAAAACTTTAATGAAAAGAGGAAGTTTGGAATGTATGATGCTCAAAGCTTACATGAAACTGTATAACTTTTATTTGAACAGATTTTCAACATAACGTGTCTATTGAAAATTATAGTTGTCCCCGTTTATCTCGCATCGCGTGTAACGCGTTTTAGTAACGAACGTTTTGCTTCTTTTGTTCATGATAAGCATTGAGCACTTTTTGTTTATGCGTCGTACTTCAATCAGTTACAACTTTCAATAGACACATTATTTTTAAAAATTTCCCCTTTCCATTTAAGCTTGTGAGGTAAACTTTGTTTTTCGAAGGAGATTAAGCTTAGACACTTTATTATGCAAAAGATAAGAAGGCCTCTTCGTACTGAATAAAACGCAACATCGTACGAGTCTTTGTCATAGTTTCGGAAATATTAGCCTGTACACTTTTAATTTCACGCCCTGTATATTTATAGCGATAGGTATGTGTGACTCAGTGATATAGCACAGTAGACTCCCGTTAAGTGTATGCTCTATAGGTGTTCGCTTCTCCTCCGATCGCTCGCTTATCTTGCACCTCGGGACATTCGGATTATCCCCATTATCATCTACTGAGCGTATTGTTGTACGAGCGCGGAAGGACTGCATGTTTGGAAATAAGTAAGGACAACGAATTCTAATAAAGATCTGTTGAGGAGTGGGGGGCTCTCATTAATTGTTCGTTTTCTTCGAATCGCCTTCCTCTACACCCCCAAAAACGTACACTTAACGAGAGTCTACCGTACTTATATAATAAATATAATTATATTTAAGATTTGGTTGGTTAGATCGGACCAGATATTTTCTTCCTTTGATTCGTGCTTCTTACAATAAAAATAGAGAAAAACCAGTTCGACTGAAAAGCAAAAGTTAAATCATTACTTATTTGATGGTCTTTCTCCTCTTACTTTCGCTGAAACGAAGAGAGTGGCTCCGCTCCAAAAACATCATCGTTCACTCGCCAAATCATTCCTGAGCGAATCGATCAAGTCAAGATCAATGTCACGTCGGAAGGATAGTAGTTGCTTGATCCGTAACTGAATTGTTAAAGGGAAAACTAGGTCTAAAATTCACATTCTGTTTTCGTTTTAATTAACAGGTTGATGATGGTACTAATTACGGGGCAATCAAGTAATTTTCATTTCATGACAGTTTTGATATCCTTTAAAGCGAAACTTCAGCTCGTTAAGAGAATCGTTAAACTGCCTTTGGTTATAATCATGAAAAACTTCAATTATTTTTATTTAACACATCCTTTTTGCCCAAATCCTGCATTCGTCATTATTTAAGATTCTCACAATCATGATGATGTTATTTTTATGAAGAATAATTAAATATGCAGAAAAATGATAATTTTCAATTATAAAATCTGATAATTTTTTATATCTCAAAAGATTTTTGTCAAATTTTTTATCCATTTGTTAATTAATTTTTATGAAAATATCATGACTGCAGGATATGGAAATGAATATGAATAGTGCGCTTCTGCGTAAATTGAATAGTAAGTTTGAATAATTTATGAATTTTAATATTCCAACAGATTTGTCATTGTCATTCAGACGTGTCTTTCCTTAGACTATCCTATAATTATTTGCGCCTCGTTCCATATTTCAGAAATACATTCACTTCTTCTTCTTAGAGAATACAATAGCTCTTTACCCGCAAATATCAAGTAATGCGTAATAGTCATTGCAAAGTGTAAAGATAAGTTTGATAGCGGCACTTATGGGACTTATTATTTACAGTGGCATTTAGCAGTACGCCTACACTGTAGCAACCAGGTAAACGACAATGTATCACAAAAAATATACCAGCAGGCTAACACACATTATCTTCAAGATTACTTTAATGATCAATCCAATGACAATTTATAATTTATTTTCGAAGGAGGATCAATGCTTTCACTCTATAAGTAACTGAGACAACGCATGTACAACAATGAATTCTAATCAGTAGACTATAATGATCTTCTCAAGTGTATTCGAACACGGTATGTATCAGACAAATCATTAAGTTTGTCGAATCCTGCATTTTTTATTGCAAATTTTTAATGAAAAGAGATTAGAATGTTGGCACGATAAAAGTAATGTAACAGCGGTGTCGTTGACGAGAATGGCGCGCGGTTTTGCTGCACTTTTTTTACCCGAGAGAAAGGTGCCACTATAAAACAGCGATGCTCGCAGTGCAAGTTAACATTCTAAAAGAGAATGGCGGCTCATGGGACACGCCTGTAAGAGTGTCGTAGAAAAAAGAAATGTCAGATCCTACAGCCAAAATTTTTCACGTGGAATAGAACACTGGGAGTAAGAAATTGCGGTGAAGAGAAAGAAGAACGATACCAATCATACTTTGATGAAACATAATTTACTATAAGTACTTTGTATGTATATGGTGTAAAAGAAAAATGACTACCGGGCATCATTATTTCGAATGCATGGTGAAATTGTACATTTTGATTCAAATCGTACTTTCCTTTTTTAACTTCGGACTGCTTAAGATAATATGCTGCTTATACTTGTATACATATCAGGAAACAGTCGAGTCTTCCACGAAATGTTACAAGTTTAGGACAAGACTGGGTCCAATATATTTTAATGTTGCTGATTATTTACTCTTGGGAGGAGAATCAAATATTTTGCAAGTGACACGATTCCTGATGGATTTGTAGCAACAGATACTTCGTAATATTTGACTACTTTGGTTCGATTGAGACCTATATAAACAAAATTGAGTTACAGACTGAAGAATTACAAAACTTTTTATTTGATAGAGATTAACGTCATAGTCATTATCGTAATCGCAATTGTCCTTTTTCCCAAACCTCCTAAATCTGAAACTGATAACACTGATTCCCATAGACGTTTCGATTAAATAAATTCATCAGACAATTTAAAGAAGAGTAGGTTGATTTTTAAGCCAGTCAAATAAGAGATGAAAATTCCATTAAAACTCTAGTTTACGAAAAGGTATGGAAAATGTTCGGGAGACGTACATAATAAGAATCTCAATTAATAGGATTCTACGGCCGCGCGTTTTTTGCTAAACAAAATTAAAACGTTAAAAAATACCATTTTTTCGCGCCGCGCGCAATTTCCCCTCGAACACTACGAAAATGGCTTAAGATAAAGCAAAAATGCGTAGGACCAATCTTGGAGAGCACAAAATTTTCTATAAAAAAGTCGACAGCGACACCTTTCTATCTTCTATAGCTTGGCCGTGAGAACGGCCGGAAGAAAGATCTCAAAAACGCTCGGTTTTCGCAAAACCCTCGAAAATCCGTTTTAGTTATTAAATTCATTTTGACATGTTAATGTTTATGAAAGAAATCACCAAAATTTTCTATGCAAGAGTACATTTCAAAGAAAAGATTTCATGCTTGAAAACATTTTTTCCTCGCAATTTCGATTTTTGACGGTTGTTGGTAATTTTTTATAAATTTATTCTTTTTTTACATCGGATGTACCTTTTGAACTAATTATCGGAGCGGAATAAAACGAAATGCAATCTTTTTGTCATTCAATGATCTAAAAATTCGGTCCCTTGACTTTTTGCCGTACATGCAACTGTTACGCCGCTAATTGCCAATGGTGGCGTCTAAGTGTCTAAGCGGTGTCTAAGTGAATTCACAAATTTGTTGTAGACTCACAATTAGCATAATGTATGGTTCTTATTGCTTGTTATTTCATTGCTATGAATCTACGTAATACAAAGGACTTATTTCTAGCGGCCATGATACCATGCGATAGCAGAGTCACAGTGGCAATTGATCAATTAATTAGACACTTGATTGATAATTGCGTGGTCAGTTACGGTTGTATAAAAGATGCTTTGTGTAATATTTCAGAAAAAAATGGTGAAAAAAAAGTGTAAAATTGTCGAAGCTCGAACGTGAGCCATCAGCGAGTTAAGCTTCTGCCTAACCCACTCAATAATCAACTATCTTGTTGAAATTTATTACATTTCTAATATATAAGCTTCTCGAGCTGTCCGAAAATTTCCAAGTACTTTAACTTCGAGACTAAACGCGCACTGGCACAATAGTCTGGATACATATTTTTTCTTCGCTCTACAGAAAAAGCAGAGGACAGATATATTAGATATCGGGGTAAGCAGGTTTGCCTTGACGCACAATCGCTTGAACCATGCAGTCGTATATCTTATACATTCGCCGTTGCAAAAAATATTAATTTCGCGGATACGGAACTTTCAAGTTGGGAGTGCTCGACATTTGCAAGTGTTACTGTTCCATTTACAAGCTCATAATTTTTCCTGTAAACTTCAACAGGATTAGGTAAGGGATTCACCCAGGCATTTGGATATACACATACGACACTAAGTTTTTAGATATTTGCACATGTGCCGTTTTTAAATCGGAAGCGCTAGATATCTACATATCTATGTTAGAACAAATATATAAGAACAAATGTTCTTATGCCATCTACATCCGTTACTTAATATTCGTTGTAAGCTTCAATCCGATAGGTTCAGCGGTTCATTTTGCCCAAAAGAATACGCGCGCGCAAGTAGAATACTGAACATTCTAAATTTTACGCATGCGCTGTATTGAAACCGGAAGTATCGGAAGCCTTAAATGTTGCTGTTCCACCTACATTTGGAATTTTTTCCACCGAATTTTGCACGCATACACATTCCTCTTTTTCGATGGAGAATGCATAAAACACTCCGACTTGTTCCATGTGGTGGTGCCTAACAATGAGTAACACGCTATTGAAAATAGTCAACGCCTTTATTTTTTTTATTTAAGTATAGTGTATGATAATTACGGCTGTAATATCTCCAATTTGGTTGACGAGAAGATACCTTCTGATTGCTTGAGTCGACACTGGGAAGAAAAACCCCCAAAAATACTATTTCTTGATGATGCGTTCGTCCTCTTAAAATTGAAAGTGATACAGATAAGCTATAAATAGATAGACAGCCGTATATATATATATAATGACGTGACTATAATAACCAGTGCATATTAATTTATAATGAATATGATTATCTAAAAATAAACAATACCATTGTGTTTTGTTTATGGTATAAAAAAACATCTGCTTGTTTCATAGATAAATTAATGATACAGTATTTCAATGAATAATGACTATTATTAATAATATTTTTTTAACGAACGATCTCTCATTTATCCTTGTTCTGGGAAATCATGTCCTTCGAATTAATCAAAGTAATATCGTTATTTACATAACGTATGTATCATTCTTGTCTGCCATTTACGTGACCGTTTAGCATTCGGTTAGTGTGCACCATCAAACTAATAAAAAAAACGCAAGAGGATATCGAACCGAGGACGTGTGAAGACGGCAGCAAACATGAAAACCGCAGAACTTCAAAAAAATGGGAACTTTGCTGTCGATTTTTACAAGATTTAAAATAAATAAAATAATAAATGGACTACGAAGAGTTCGAACCGAACGATTTTCAAGGTTGGGCTTCTAACGTATGTTTGCTAACTGCGTGGGTCTAAGCGGATGTTTCATCTCGTCTTTAGGTAATCGGAAAGACACTTAAAAACTAGAAATATCCAAATTCTCGATATTTAATATTCGAAGATGTCATTATCTTGAGGAATATGTCACTTTTGAACTCGAGAAAAAAAGGACCCTGTAACGATGAAATCAAAACGTGTAGGATCAATGAGTATTCAAAAGTTGATTGATTCACGAGGTCGAGCATTCCGAAAAGTACCAGGATGATTGACCGGCAATGAATGGCGGAATTATTATTAGCATTTAAAGGGGAAGCAAACTGGTTTCTCATCCTGAGCAAAACTGCCATATTACACGTAATTTACAGTATACGAAAAGAACATGCAAACTGCACATTTGCGTGCAGCAAGTTAGGCGCAACTTGAGAAATGGACTGAAAATGCATAGAATTATCTAAGGAATACAATTAAAAGTGTAAAAACTTTTTTAATATTATAGTAATTTAGAGTTTGTCTATTTTTTATATGATAACAAAAATTATAGTAAACAACATATGGTTCAAGTACATGGTCATCACGTAAAACGATACACAT
>JARQST010000015.1:155356-212232 GCA_030142225.1 Pachycephus smyrnensis | reverse complement strand
TTTTTTATATGATAACAAAAATTATAGTAAACAACATATGGTTCAAGTACATGGTCATCACGTAAAACGATACACATTTCGTAATGCATGATATTATTAACTATATGCATTTACGTTGGGTATTTTGCATAATAATTGCAATTTCGCAAAACGATGCTATAACAGATACCCGTTAGGCGAAATTCATCGTCGTTCGATACCTACCGCTACGACAGGTGTAGCAGCGGATCCCGAATGCATATTGCGAAAGAGCTATTTAATTTCGCGATATTTTTAGTAATAATATTGAATCCGTAAGCGGTCCCGTGTCGGTTGACATTTCCATTCCAGATTTATTAATTTGTTATAGCCTAGAAAAAAAATAATTGGTGTCGTTAGAACGGCAGACACTAGGCAATCAAGATACATCGCTACTTTAGATATTATTATAGATTTTGTAAAAAAAAGGTAGAAAAAGAAAAATCTACCAAGTGAAAGAACTATTTTGAGCATCCCAAGGATCATCGCTTTTAACTCCCGACTGCCACGTGTCTGAAGGCAGGCATAAAAGGGGAGTTTTATGTGTTTCGTTCTGTTACCATTTGGGTACTGCACAGAACTGCAAAATTATATTCAATGGGACCATTTTTACTTTTACGGTAGTTGAAATATTTGTCTCTTAAAGAACTAGCCTTGATCGTTATCCGTTCTTTAGTCGAAAGGGAAAGTGAGCAAGCACGTTAAAAAGATTTGCAATTTGTTTGAACTATTCATAAAGTGTGAAGTACGTTACACTAAACTCTTTTACAGATCATTTCTTTCAGGTTGGATGTCTGCACGATGAAATGAATATCGCTTTCTGATGCTTTGATTGCGAACAACAGTTTCTAAAGAGTACAATTATTTCACCACAACTGCTGTTGTATCAAATTGCTGATACCTTTTGATTAGAAAAATGTATAGTTCTTTGAATACGTGCTAACCTGAAAAAGTTTCGTGCTCTTTAAAGATGCTGCTATAAAAATATTTCAATCCGATAGTTATATAAATATTGGCTTTTCTGTGGTAGTCAACATTTTAGAGTCACGATACAATCTTATCCAAGTGTCACTTGATGATAAACATAAAAAAGTTTTCTATAACAAAACACAAATCTCTGTATTTAAATATCACAAGCTTAAGTAACACCCAATTCTTAGCTTAATTACTAATTTGCCTCTAGTTGATGTCGCTTAATATCCGCCTTGCGGTAACTTACTTTACATAAATTATATATTAAAACACTAATTTATATTAACATGTAAGACATATTTAATACAGGCTTTTAAATAGACTTTTAAAATATATTTTATTCTCGAGCTTTTAAAATATATTTTCTAGAACTAAATGAACATTGAAATTTAACCTTTTCCCTTAAAAAATTATTTTTCAAGGATTCAAGTATTATTGTAATCTTTACTTTAAGGAAGTACAGGATACATGATCTGACCTAAAGTATGTGTCAAACTGATATATCTTTAGGAGAATATAGAAACTTATGCAGCTTAACATTTTTTTTTTACTAAATTGAGTACAAAATGAATCAATGTGTCATAAGGTTCCGTACGAGCATATAACAACCCATTAAAACTTTCTCGAAATGCAGCTCGAAATTGACGTTGCTACTGACAATGGCGTTAATGGATGCGCGTCTGACCAGAGATAAGAAGAAGCCATATAAAAAAAAAACGTATACTGTGGCGGATTCCATTTTGAATTATTAAGTGTATTCGCAACACGAGGCTTGTCTCCGGGTACGACGACATATTTAAATCAGACTCACACATGGCCATGAGAACTTTTAGAATATCCACAAATATTGAAATGGTGGGACGCAAATTGAAGCAGCAAAAGTCAATTAAAAATCTAGTTCTGCCAATGCCATTGGATTACGAAATGATTTGGGAGGAGCATCACTTCGTATAAAAGGTCGAAAGGATTCTGTATCTTTGCTTAACTTAGCACCAATCTCCATCCAGTCAACATGAAGCTCCTACTGGTGGTGAGTTTTCGCGAGTTCGTTGATCGCGTTATGATTCGTCACGAAAATGACTTCTTTATTATTCAAAATAAAAACGTTTTATTCAGAAAAATTTGTACATAGAAAGCCAAATTACGTAAAAGATCGAAACAAACAGCTCATCGATTCTTCTAATCTACCAATCGGTATTATTTCACTTTATAAAGTATCACAGAGTTTTATTACGTACAAAAAAAATTGGTCGACTTCTGATCTGTGATTCGTGTTATTTTTAAATATTTTTCACGAATTAAAAACAACGCCCGGTATAGAAATTTGCCACGTGTCTTATTCAAAGATACTTTTCATTATACAAGACTTGAATAAACAATTTTTATTGAAAATCTGTTACGGCGAATTAATTATTTTAGTAAATATTAATGTAAAGGATGCAGTAACTTTTCCAAAATGTCAACCCATTTATTGCATACTATAATATTTTATCGGAATTCGACTCAAGTCCATTAGCTTCTGAGTCGTGAAACCCCGTGCGTAATATTGGTTACATAAGAAGTTCAGTAAACCTGTAATGGCCAGCGAAATTGCATCACAGCCGGTAAAACGACAATCCACACATGTATATATGTGAACGCATGACATATACAGAAGTTTGGATTCTCAATAAAAAATTTCACGAATATTCATTCATATACAAATCCTGATCGTTAAATCATTTTTTTAAGGTCTGCCTTCTGGGCGTAGCACTAGCTGCTCCCGCGGACAAACAAAAGAGGGATATCCTGCCTGGTGATTCTCGTTACGACAACGATCATCATCATCATCACAGTCATCATGAGAATGAAATTGAAATTGCCAAGGCACTCGGTGGATACGCTGGTTCTTTCTCCGTACCTGAGATTCAATATGGACCACCAAACTTTCTACCTGGTGTACCACTGACGAACAGTTATCTTGAACCACTAAACAGCAACGCTGCCCAAACTCCGGCAACTTCCTACGGAGTTCCTGAGATCAACGTTAAGGTAAAATCCTTTCTGTAGCCATCTTTATAAATCGTCTTGCTGTTTATTACTTATCGATTTGTAATCGGCACTTTCGCATTTATCCAATACGGAACAGGTTAAAACTACTGAAGAGTCCCAGGAATCGTCAGTTGTAAAATCTGAATCCTCGAGCTCCGCTGAAACTTCCAAGGACAGTTCGTCTACGGCCAAGTCAGACGAGTCTCAAGATGAACAGCAAGTATCTGAAAAAGTATCTGAAGAGGAGAAGACCGTCGAGATTAAGTCTACTCCTCGGATCTTGGAAGCACCTCAAGGTTAGAGTCGCATGAATAATCTCAATTGTAAACATACTAAAAATATGGAAGATTTCTTTAAAATGTAGAAATTTGGTAATCGTAAGCCACGATGATGACTAATTGCAAAAGTCTACACTCATTAATTATTTGAATAAACTGGCGGTGTGACATAAGTAGCTTATGACGAATGATGCAGTAATTGGCTAGTTAGGTGACACTAATTGACTGTCAGTCTTACGGAATATTTCTCTTTACTTTCAGAAACCGCCCCCGCTCCCGACCCTGTCGCCGCCGCAGCAGTTCAAAGCAGCGCTGCCAAAAGTACAGCTACGACAAACAGTTTCGGCACTCTCGACAGTTCCCTTGGAGGCTCGTTTGGATCATTCGACTCATTTAATTCCTTCTACAGCCCCAGCAGCTTCCAGTCAGACTTTTCAAGCTTCCCTAGCTTCGAGTCTCTGACTGATGCCAGATTCGACGGCTCGCTTTACGCTCCAGCGTCCATTAGTCAATCTGTCTCTGGATCAAGTGCGGCCGCTAAGAACGAATCTCCCGGAAGTGCTCAAGCAGTTTCATCTGCTTCCTCTTCTTTCTCTTCTGCTGCTTCCGGCGCCAGTGGTTTGAACGTCGATAAAACCAATGGAATCAAGTCCTCCGGTGCCGCCCCGGCTAGTCTTGGATCTTCCGCCAGCATCCCGTCAAGCAGCTTTGACTCTTCGTTCAACTACTCACCAGCCAAATTTGACTCCTCAGTTTCATTTGCACCAGCTTCGCTCTATTCGGCTAACCTTGGACAGCAATATGGATACTCTTCTGGAATCAGTAAATCGGTTTCTTCTTCGGGATACATTTCGCCATACAGCGTAAACGCTGCAGTGAACCAGGGCGTCCCAATCAGAACGGCAGACACCCACGTATCGGTACAGGTTCCGCAGCCATACCCAGTCCCAGTGACGAAGAACATTCCATACCCTGTTCCCGTACCTCAACCAGTCGAAGTGCCAAAACCATATTACGTGCGCGTTCCTCAACCTGTTCAAGTTCACGTAGACCAACCAGTTCCTGTTGAGGTTCCACGTGCCGTTCCTTACCCAGTTCCCCAGTACATTCAAGTCAAAACCGCAGTGCCTCAGCCGGTCGCAGTTCCAGTTCCTCAATCCTATTCAGTAAACAGTAACTTTGAATCGTTCGAAGTTCCTCAACATCATCTGAAGTTAGACGCCCCCTTCGTCGTTCCAAGCCAGTCTGTTGATATTTCAGCATTTTATGCTACACCTACGGTACCTTCTTTACCTTCCCTTCCTTCTCTTCCGTCTCTTCCATCCATTCCATCAATTCCATCGATTCCTTCTATTCCTTCAATTCCTTCTTTCCCATCTACCCCTTCTAACGATAACAAGGATTCCGTCGCTGTTGATGCATTGAAAAGCCAAATTCAACTATCCTCATCCCCATCACCATCACCGGCACCTGCAGCTGCACCTAGCTCATCGAGCTCTTCGAGCGGATACTCATCTTCTCAGGAGTATAGCCAACCCATTGGTTCAAATGGTGGTTATGTCTACTAGAATTATTTCAGAAAAATGAAGAACCCATGAAAAACGAAAGTACCTTATTCTCAACAGAGGCTAACTAGCACTCATGGAATTAACGAACCGTAGAAATAACTTTCTGAAAAAACCCATCAATGATTAACTTAGTCCGAACATTACCACCACACAGACAAATCCATTAATTACTGCTTAGCCAAGAGAAAACTTCAGTGCACAACCTCATGAGTACCTTAAAAGTTATTTTCATAATGACTTCTTGATAAAGTAGAGTGTTTTGAAGATGAACCTGAAGAAAAAATCAAAATAGGAACATGTTTTGATGGAACTTGATCTTTGACATTTCTATTGACTTATCTATTTGGACGCGTCAACACTTTGTATGTATAAGGTACATAATGAAGATAGATAAGTCAAATGAAAAGCGTATGATAATGTTTTTATACGTAAATAAAATTTCTTTATTATAAACATAAATTTCTACCTTATTCTATTTTGATTCAAATTTTATTATTTATCAATTTGTATTTTTTATACTAAAGTTACCACAAATGACATTTCTTTTCGGGATTCATATTTGATCCTAATGGACAATTCCAGGCTTTGCTGAATTCACGTGAATTTTTTAAAACTCCTTTAAGCCTTATGTGACCGGGACAGTGGGAATCAAGGAGCATCCATCTTAGAGAAGTCGGTGTATAAGTTTCACACCACAGCTGCAATAAAATGTCCATTCACGATTAGCTAATACTTCTCATTATCATACTAATCGGTTTGGTTTTGGGTTGCTGTGTCATCTGCCATACTAATTATATGCAGTATGAATATTTTCACGCAAAATATTCATTCTGTTTATGGGGATTAAACAACCAAGGACAGGGGGGAAAGGAAGCGATAGGTATATATACTGAAGATATTTTAAAAAAAAATAATCCGAAAAGAACCTTGACTCACATGAGCGAAGCTTAAAAATAGCAGCTGCTCATGAGTTAGATGAGTGAATCCCGGAAGAAGAGGCTCGTGGCCATGTTTGGTCACCCATCTTCTATAAGCAAGGACGGCTTCTCTCAAACCACCATTATCCGCTATGTTTTCGCCCAAGGTTAATTCTCCATCCACGTAATTATCCACCTTCGTGAAAAACAATGTTAATAATAATAATAATAGCATTACAAGTGACGTAACAAGAAAAAAGACGGGAAAGACCCGCCTCTAGTTAGATCTGGCTACTCTTACACCCACCAGAGAGTCAAGAAGGCGTGTGATTAAAACTTAAGAGTGATTTATAAGTAGACAACTTAAGTGGAATTTTACACTTAGCAAACCACTTTACTACACAGATTGTTTTCTCATCCCAATATTAATTTAAAAAAAAAGGAACCGTGATTTAGGAAATTCTAAAAATAGGTTCACCTCCTTTTCGTAGTAGGCGCTATAGTGCTCCACGAAGCATTCAGCTCTCTCTGTATACTCAAAAATGGTCTCGTTGCTCCACCATTGTCTGAGATTTCCATCGCTGTCATACTGGCGGCCGCTGTTATCAAAACCATGGGTCAATTCGTGTCCTAACACAGTACCAATGGCACCGTAATTAAGGGCCCTAAGAAAAAAGTGTTAAAAAATTTTTAAAAAGGAACCATCTTTAACCAGGGATAAATAAATATAGATAAAAAGACATCTTGAACTTTATTACGTCTCTTACTCGAGTCCCAGGTCGTAGAAGGGGAATTGCAAAATTCCAGCAGGAACGGCTGCGTCCACGTCAAAGGGAAAAAGTGTCATTCATTGAATAATTCGTGTGAGTCGAACACGTTCGCATTCTCTTTTATCTAATTTGGCAAACGGAAGTGGTGGGGCACAAGCGCGGTTCTCGAAGATTCTCAGAAAGACGGAGAACCGGTTTACGCGTTTGGCAAATTGGCCTCCGCACGTTTTACTCGAGTGCCGTAATTGCGAGTTTGCAAAGTACGTACTTATTTGGTTCGCCTGAAAGGTGTGAAAGGCGTTCACATCGGTGGGGTCGGTCGCCCAGCTGTCAAACAATAAAACACGCGCACCGTTTGCTTCAATTCAATTCAATTCCATTTCTTATAGGACTCCATACGATTTTCAAACACAATAAAGCACGAACGTACTAAGTTTCGTTGGCAAAATTCTCATCGTGAAGACTCTCGAGTTCGTATCGACTTCTCAAGCGGACAATTTGCAGCATGTTATTCAGGAATGCATCCTCCAGAAAATCTATCTAATAATGAAATTCAACTGTAAAATTCAGTTTCCAAAGAAGTGATAAATAAAATCTGTATAATATGGCTCCTACACCCTCATAGTATTCGTCGATCTCTCCTTCCTCGAAGAGCCAATTCGGATATCCGATCACCGACGCCATCTTCTTATTCTTCTCCAAAGTCGCAATTTTCGTCGATCTGTCCATCCAGTCGGTACTTATCACCAAAGAGGCGAATGACTCTCGAATGTCCTCCAGCATCTCTCGAACTTTTGGACCCTTCTCTTCGTGGAAAGCCGGATCTACGAAGAGCCACGAGACCGCCATACCTGAAAAACACACTTTATTTGATCTGTCAGCAAATAAAATTCAATTATATTCATGTACCATTATAAGAATAATAATTTGACATATAAAAAATGTTATATAAAACTGAAAAAAATGGCTGTAGATGATATAACTAACGGTAATAATAACGTATAAAATGTATCATGTGATACGCAATTTATTCGTATCTTATTAATCAAGGTCATATGTATAAATGACAGCAAATGAAGTTGCTTTCGCCATTATTAACGAAAGCACTATATTTTTTGTGTTTCTAAACTAACGACGCGATTCAAGTTACAGTAAGTGCAAAGTTTATAATTTCACTAACCCATTAACTGATTGACAGCTCGTGCGCAATGAAGCGACCTCGATTCGCTTAATTCCACATCCGTTAACAAAGACAAGTGAGTCAACCATGCTTTTCGAAGATTTTCCGACGAATGCGGTACTACAATGTCTACAACGACCCACCAGATAACAGTTTCTGGAAAAAAAATAGAAATTAGTCTTTAGTATATTTGATATATTTAAAATTTCGACTAATTCTTACCTAAAACTTCTTCCTCAGCAGCAGCTAACACCACTGCTAAATTTTTCAAATAATCCAGGTTACCAACTAGCACGCGATGCTTTCTCGTAAGGTCCAATTGGGAATCATCCTTGAAAAGTTCTTCAAGATATGGTCGCCATATTTGTTTCGGTTTTAGCGTCGAGTTCGTTACTTTCACATATTCGTCAGTTATCTTTTGGAGATCATCAACGAACATGTAATCCTCATCTTTGACATCCTCATCGAAACTTGTATCGTTATCACCAGGATGAGCCAACTAAACAAAACATTGATATAGTATTGAACTTTTTAGATTTAAATGTGAATACATACGTAATAAATGATCCCGCTTAGCCTGTGAATCTTGTCAACTGTCTGTGTCAGTTCTTCGTCAGTTATATTTGTTGAAATATTCACAGAACAAGACTTTGAAGTTCCGTTACTGATAACGTCCTTAATAACTTCAAACATATATATTTTCTCAGGACTTATCAGTCCTTCTTCGTCGTCTTCAGGTTCCTCTTCAATCTTACGCATTCTTTGCTTTACCATCTGCAGTCTTTTGTCTAATTCTTTATCACTTTGGTAATCATTTACAAGAAAGAAAAGATAATTTAGTATGAAAATAATGAGGATAATCAAAGGTAAAGGATGTATTAATATGTAAAATAAAATTGTGTCACCTTGGAAGAGGACTGCTTGTAATTGGTGTGTCCAGGATCATAACGTTTTTACTTTTATTTCTAGGATCGAGATATATTTCTAAACCGAAAAATATATCTCTTCCCAAGTTTTTCTTAACTTTCGCCATTTGCACCAAAAAATTGCCAGTCTTGCCACTGAATACAGCAGGAATTCGTGGAAGCCCCAAATCCTCAAGTAAAACAAACAGTGGCGACAATCCCAAAGAATTCATTGAGTCTAAAGGAAACGATACAGTAGATTTGTACTAAATTAAACTATCTTTTATCACTCTTATCAATGTTCGAAATAAATCAGTGTCAAACGAACCCACATCGTTGCAACTTTTATACAATATTTTCGCTTGTTCGACAGCCCACGGTATTTTGGTAGTCGTATTTTTCCTTAAAAGATCTCGAATTGTCCTAGACACTCGTCCCGTTCGTTCGCTGAACCAGGAATTAGTTACACTGGAATCCGGTGTCGGGTGTTCCAACGGCCATCTACCACAAACGTATCTAAAAAGAAATTGGTGAAAAATAGAAAAAAAGCATTCCACCACGTATAAAGACAGCTTGCAATCATAAACCCCCGAAAAATTGTATTCTTCGAAAAGTAAGGAGGACCCTTTTAAAATGGTACTCACGTGTAAAAATCATCGCAAGGATCTATAGACGTATCCATAGATTCTTTCAAACTAGCAGCTAAGTAATGCAAATTTAACGTGAGAATGAATAATGCACGTAATAACGCACTGCACAATCGCCTTATGAGTTTAGGAAATTGTTTTCTATGTACTCTCACCTATTCTCACGCAATTCTCAGTGTCGCATAGATCTAAACTCCGTTTCGATTTCATATCTGAAACATAGAAAAGCCACTGTAAAAGGGACAATCGATATACGAGAATAAAAGGAATTATCTAAGCAAAATTGTCGTACACTCTAACAATAAGAACGGTCACTTAATACTTACATAGCACAGAAAGGAATATCACGGCCAGCAATAGGGTAGCTATGAGTAAAGCTATAAAACCGGTAAGTAAACCGGTAGGTTTTTTCCTCCTCTTAAAACTGAAATATAGAGCATCGATTAATATACGTATGTCCATTCTAAGACAAATGTCTCTACGTGAAATTATTAAACTTTTTCTCTATACTTATTATGTTTCAGTCATCAACTGTCTCTTACTACGTATCTCTTGATTTAATTGGAACTAAATTCGTCTCGCTGCCGACAGAGTACACTGAGAGTGCATCGGTTTCTGAAATTGAAAAAAATTTATAATTGCTCAAAATACTTTTCTACTTGTCGTTAGACCAAATTCCATAATTCACCACGATCCATATCCGTTTAATGAACAATGACTATCTACAAGATTATAGCAAGAAAAAACGTTAATCTAAATCGATTGCGTACCTAGTATTCGCATTGGTATTTGAATTTATTTAAAAATTTATTTAAATCGTCTGACGATATAGGATTTCCTAGAGTTAGCATAACTCTAGGCGAGTACTCACTGTGTTCGTTGTTCATGCTGAGTGGCCCAGTGACCGGATCGAACTGACGACACTGAACAACGTGGCTGGACAACCGAGTCTCTATACATTCACATTTTCCCGGGGCCAGTGGTTCTCGCTAGTCAATTATTCTTCCGTCTCGTCAAGTTTTATCGTCCCGACAGATAGCAATCGCGCGATATCCCAAAAGAGCAATGAATCGAGTACGCAAAAAATGTAGATACAAGAAATGATAAGTTGTACACAAAATAGCCTTTCTTGATAAGAATTATTATTTTGGACTTGTAAAACGAATGAAGGCACGACTACCTATCTGCCGTACAGTTTACTATAAGAAAGTCTATTCTCACTGCACGAAATAAAGAATTGTTTATTCATAAGGACGGGGAAGGCGAGAAACGTTAGTTTCTTATGGCATTCAAGGAAGCTTTCATTTTACATTGAGCGCCGTTAATGATATACAAATACACGAACTTTTTATGTAGTGTTTATACCAGTTGGCATCATCGATTAACAGTTGGTATACACACGTGTATAGATATAGTAGAAAGCTTTGATCGACTTTTTAAAAATTATTAATTTATCAGTTCTGTAGTTTGCAACCTTAGACTTCCCGAAGTGCAATTGAAACTGAATTTATTAAGAACTATATTTGTTTGATAAAGTGTAGAAATGTTGCTTGGATATAGCGTCTCGTATTTCCTACATTAAACGTAATAATTTCTGTCTGATTGATGATAAGGATTAATTTATGATCAATTCGTCCAACTGATAAAGAATCGCTTCTTGAAAACGACTCCTTCTTACTCATATACGTCTCATGACGAATGAAAAAACACGTCATTTCATCCATAGTAATATCATTTGTCTTAATCAAATGAATGTTTTCCAAACGACCTCATTTGTATTGGGTTGGCAACTAAATGATTGCGGATTTTTTCAATATTACCTACTGAGAAAATCCGAGAATAGTTTCCCAAACACATTTTTATTTTCAAAAATTAGTATGCATGTCTACCTTTCCACTAAGTGCTGTACGAACTGCACCTGCGAAAACTGATATCTGCTAATCAAACTCCTGACTGAAATTGAACATGGAAAATGGATATCTACAAGACGCACGCAACGACTATTCAGGTAATTGCTTAGCTCTAAGTTGTGCTGCAAGGAATAAATCGCCTTCAGGCACATTCTTTAAATCTCCTTTTCCTTGCGCTACATTCTACGTTCTGCAAATGGGCGTAGAATCAAGAAACTATAAATGCATAATCACTTCAAGTTGATTTATGTCTAGTTCCAAAAAGAAAATCTTTCATATAACACGCGTACCTGCAATATCTAAAAAAAAGCGTCTGCAGAGTTATTCGAGATTAATTTACCACCTGAAACTTGATTCGATTCCCACTTGTCTTTGGGAATCGAATAAGTCGCGTTAACTTCAGGTGGTAGGATTAATCCTGACAATAACTCTATATGAATCTGATACTCGTCCTCTTTCAGGAATAAAATTAATTAAGGTACTGGGCCCAGTCGTTGCCACTATACCAGTCCTGGAAACTTCATAAAAAATCATATTTTCGTCTCGCGTGCACTCATTGTACGTCCGTAAAGGTGTCCACAACTGGTAGAATGTCGACGAAAGGGTCCACTACCAAGAAAAAAAGAAGAACCCTACATGTATAAAATAATTAATGACAATTCTCACAAATTTTGTCTTGAATAAACTGTCAATGAAACTGTACCTCAGTGTTCCTGAAATTGATCATTTACATAAGGGAGCATAGTCTGAAAATTGTTGATAAAAATTTTTTAAAACATTTCATCAATCATGAGAAATTTCAAATAAAGCTAATACAAATATAAAGGAACCCTATCAATTATGCAAAGTACAATAATGAAAAAGTAGATCGGGTTGACATGAGGATGGATCCACTACGTCAACACGCTACGTACTCCCACATCAAACACGGAAATGTATTACTCTAGGTCGTTATGGAATACGGTTAACGTAAGCGTGTGTTTGGAAAACACGTTTCCTTGGCAACTTCAAATTGATTTGTATCCTTTGGATACTTAACTGACACACGGCGGCTAAGTGCGCGTTATTTGCACGCCAGTAACATTAAACATAATGACGTTAATGGATGCCATTTTGAAAGAAACAACAAAGCGGAAAAGGACCTCAAAGTCCTAAGCTATTAGCTGTAACTTCGTCATTGTTTGGAAACCAAAACTGACTCATATTTGTCTATTAGTTAATATCTTTGATAAATTTCATATATTATTAAGTTTATACTAAACGTTCGTTACCAAAGCACCGTCATGATTACGCTACATGTTTCCGCGTAAATTTTTTGTACAGCACTCATGCTGGTCCCACTCAATGAATTTTATGACACCTAATGAGACTCCAATCAGTAACAGTAAAGCTAGCAGTAATTGCAAAACCAAACTTCTCATTGAGTAGAAGCTCCCAAGATACTTGATTTATAAAAGGAGTGTTTCTCGATTCCCTTTAATGGCACTTATAGTATTTACTGTAATTACAGAAAAAATCATTGCTAAGGTGGGATATATGGGTGCGAGTAAAACTATGATTATCCATTTTATCACAAGACATACAAATTAAATTTTATTAGACAATAAATTAAAATGTGTAAAAGGGATCGCATAAGAACAAAAAATATACAATAGGGCTCTGACGCTGATGCGTGGTGTCTTCTTCAATATCACATGCCGCACAAGAAGAATACACAGAGCGTGTCGAAAGGATTGGGTAGAGGCGGTGTAGAAAAGAGAAATAGATTTTTTAGTTTGAATGCCAAGTCTGTGGTCCTTGGATAGTCCATCGATCGCCAAACGCATTCCGCAGTTCATTTTCATCTTCTTAGATGTCCTTTCCAAATTTTAATTGCGAACTCCAAGATTTTTTAAAATTGCTCAATAGAAACGTGGCGTTGTTTACCGACTGTATTATTCTTTCCTTCGAGATGAACTAACAACGCGTCAATTTTCGCTCGCTGATATTCCTCGACTCCATTTCTTTTCAAAAGAGCATTGGAGAATATCATGTAAAACCGTACAGATTATTCCTAGTTCATACTATTCTAGATGGGAACTGTGAAATAGCTCGGCAGGACCAACCATGGACCACCATGGACCAATGTGAACCAGCAAGTTCAGCGATCAGCCTTTAGAAGTTTCATCTACCAGGGGTGAACCGGAGCAGCGTGGATGATAGGAGCAGCAACGTGGACTGGCTTAGCAACAACGGCATGCTTGGCGTATACTGGGGCAGGTTCTGGGGCGGCGACCTCAACTCCTAGCAGATGTGGAGTATGGATTTTCACAGGTCCCGTAGGCAGTCTGACCGACTGGGTATGCGGCACCTTGATGTTCAATGGCTGAGGATGCAGAGGTGGAATCGGAGCTGGCTGGGGCACCTTTATGATTTGCTGATGGACAGCAACGGGATGAGCATGGACTATCGGTGCAGCTGCAACCTTCACCACTGGAGCTGCATAAACCTGCATATCGGTAAACAAGTTTGTACATCATTAATAAATTGTTTTACTAAAATTTTCTTACTGTTTTCAGTCGTTCAAAAAACGTATCTAGATAAGTCTAAGGGGAGGGACATAAAACTATTTGATCGCACGTACTGATACCTCATCGAAACTGGTCTTATTTGCTTCTCTTACAACTAGTAACCTAATTTTACCTGATGATGTGCTACTGGCGCGGAAACGTAAGTCGGATGTTCCGCTACGTACGGAACGACGTGAGGAGCCGAAGCGTAGGAAACCTATGTTTTTCAGAAAAGCACGTTTATACCATTTGACTATTTCAACACCTCCAACAATCGAACGCTTCGACAACTGAGGTTGTGATGTTTCCAACACGTAGCATTAAGAGAACGATGAATGGTAGTTATGGTTCGAGTGATTAAAGATGTGCAAAATAAGCCGTTTGAAAATCTATCTGAGTTACGTATTAGAATATGATGAACAAACTACAAGTATGCCAGATTAGACCTCGTAATGTCTAATCTAGAAGAACCACCACTACGATATAAAGAATCACGTCCACAATATAAAGAACTAAAAGAAGTATTAAATCCTAATAACTCTATGATCAAACTGGATAAATAGTCAAAAAGAAATGGTCGTTACGATGTATGGTATACATGTTCTATGAAAACCTACATATCAAACTGTTAGTTAATGAAATTATTCATATTATAGGAATCGTTCGTTACCTGATGAGATGATGCCCACGGATCAACATACCCAGGGTGCGCCTTGGCGACCATCACAACAGCGAACAAAACAATCTGTAAAAAAAATACAACAGATACAAAAAAACAGCATTTGCAAAAATCAAATGTTTAAAAATTTTCAAATTTCCGCACAATACTAGACGGTAATACAGTGG
Source organism: Pachycephus smyrnensis (assembly GCA_030142225.1). Lineage (NCBI taxonomy): Eukaryota > Metazoa > Arthropoda > Insecta > Hymenoptera > Cephidae > Pachycephus > Pachycephus smyrnensis. The sequence goes on along the minus strand of JARQST010000015.1, from coordinate 197,641 downwards.
AAGAACAAATGAAGCAAATCTTTTACATACAATCCCAAAATACTACTCTAAAAATTGTATGCTTCAATATAAAAAAAAAACAATCAAATGGAAGATTAAAACGGAGCAGATAACAATATAAGTCATTTTGACAAGATACGGCTTCGGACCAATCTCACGATTTCAGAAATTGCAGTAAACAAGTCTCTAGAGGAACTTACAACCAGCTTCATGGTGGACGGTTTTTCTTGTGCGATACACGGGAAAATACTACGTATCTGAGGGGCAGCAGCGTTTGCTTTTATAGTGAAGCCCTGCCCAAGACTAGGTAGGTAGAATGAGGCGGGGGCCAGCGGAGTAGAGTACTGCATTACATCCAGACCCCTTTCACCTTACCAATCGACCCTTCGATTCTCCTTCAGAGTCCGCTACCGGGCGAACTTCATTTCCGGACAACGCAGTAGCGGCCATGCTGAGGCATTAAGATGCCAAAGATGCCCGGAAGAGCATTTTTTAACTTGAAATTAATCATTTAACGGACTCAGTTCAGGATCTGTCATGGAGGTTGATCTACTTTGTAAAGTTCTCACCTTGGCATCGTTTACTAAGCTGTTTCTTTGCACCTCCCCTTGGTGCATGTGCTCCTTTTTGAGAAAACTAGAAATTTGCATGATACTATGTTGGTTAACGTGCCCTCAAACTATATCCGACGTCAAATACAATTGATATTACACTAGGTCGTAGTAAATTATTTGTCAATGTATGATATTGCGATTTAACATTTATATGACTGCTTAGTGATATTCAATATATGATTATTTTACAGTGGAGATCATATTGATAATCTGATTATGAAATATAAATCATTCTAGATATCAGTACACCGAATCTATAATATTGTCGTATCAACTCTCATTATTTACCATGTTAAGCATACTATACTATAAATACCATAAAATATTAGTATGCATGTACTATATATATTTATGGTAAATATTATATTTATATATGCAATTATTCCGCGCTGTTGCAACAACAGAAGTTAACCCGTCTACTCGATTTTTATAGCAGAACCAACTTTTATGGATGCTATAATCCTCGGCAATTCAGTGTAATATATACTTAAAGAATTTCAATAGAATTTCAATATAAAAATATATCCTTTATTGGTCATAGCGAAGAAATCACTTGGTCTTATTATATTTATTCAATGCAATAAATAGAATGGATACAAAGCAATAGTAAATCATAAATCCTAGTACTGAAATTCTATGAAATGAATAGGCTATAAAATAATTTAAATATTAATATTAAAAAAATCTTGTTCATAGTTTAATAATCTCAATTGCTTAAGTTATTTATTTCATTAAATCAGAATTTCATTTCCATGGAAATAGCTTTAAAACGAGAATTTTAAATTACTATAGTAGGTAGCATTCTCCATAACGCCATTTGTCATACCTCCATTGATTGTACTTTGCATATCATTATCAATTCACTGATGCATATGGTTATCGAATAAAATACAGCAATAATATGGGCGGTATTACAAACAAAAGGATGGTTCTGGATCTACGCGTTTCTCCAATGCCATGCGCCAGGAATATATTTTCGAGGTATTACCAATTACTTTGTAAACCAATTACCTTGGCGATTACACAAGATACACTTTTAAGACACCCCAGTGCGCGGATGTTAACGCGCGAGGAGATCGTTACAAAACCTGGAAAGTACAACGATTCCTATTATTTTGTAACGCGTCAGTTATGCTTGGATTACAGACCGATGACCTAACAACCATATTGTTCATGTGCGACGCAGAAGTATTATTTTACTTCTCGCCTCATAAGCAACACGCTCCGTAGAACGAGCATAAACTCCAAATGCATTTTTATTACGATTACGATGAATTGCAGTGAACAACGCTGACATCCCTAGACCTTCTCTACGTCATCTTATATCACTCATAGACAAATGCATTTCCGTCTATAATACGTTAACACAGTAATGTAACATTCGCAGAACCAAATAAGCAATGCATCGAGTCAATAACTGACCAATAAGGGAGATAGATAACTTGGTCATTAAATTCTTACAGTTAATGACGATTTGCATTTGCCACTAGGAATATGAATAAAAAACTTAAAAAATTTCAAGACGACTCGATAATCGATCCGGAATCTGACGATATTCATAAGTAACCAATAGTCAATAACCAAGCCCCTTGAACATAGTTTAATGCGTTCCAGATAAACGCAACCACTTACCATTCCGCATATATCCATAGCAGGTATCCTAACTCCAATTCGATGGAAGAAAACAAGCCATGCAGCATAATAAAAATCAAGATAAATCCGTATAGATGTGACGGAAAAGTCATTTGGGCTAAAAGATTTGACGCGATCTAACTTATTCGAGGCAGTGCAAGGAGGACAAGGTGCACGGACATTGTGGAATTATTTTGATTAAAAAAATAAACGTTTTCTCCCCTCCCCCTTCCTTCACCCTCGTTACTTGGCTAGAATGTCAATGAGCGACACCCATTTATTTCAGTAAAATTAAATGAGTCTACGATTAGCTAGTTAAGTTCTAAGACCATGTGCTCCAGATTCGAATCCAAGGATGGCGATTGCGAGACTTCTGTGGGCCCCGAGGCTACGCGGATTCCCATATCTGCGAGCCAAGCCAACACTAAAGTCTAGAAAGTAAACTCCCATCTAGACTACGCCTTCGTGCTGGCTACTTAATCATTTAATTACAGACTGAATGCTCAGTCACGTGGCCAAGGAAGGTTCTCCCTTATTTACATCAGAGTCTCTATTTCTTCGCACCCTTAGCTTCAGCACTTCGCACGCTTAATCTGTACGTATCCAATGTATTTGAGAATCTGTAATAAGTTATAACTAATTTACAACTCGAGCACCTTATCTCGTACATCTTATGCACGGAAATTACAGATCGTGTATCTTCAAGGGTGATCGAATTTACCATACATAAGAGTGCACGTGGCCGTTTCATTGGTATCCCATATACGCCATCGATCACCCACAGTCAATGATGCATAGTTACTGTTATCGGTTAGGATTACATGTGTTACCGGCCATTTTCTGCATTCTCGTGGCATTGAAAAAAAATCCCTTGAAACGAGATATAAATCAGAGTCGCCACCCTTGAAGCGAGTGACATTATAAATGTCAAAGTGAAATAGCAATGGGGAAATCCTAGAATACCACGATGGTCTTACGATATACATAGAATCGTCGTGCTCAGACTTAGTATGAATCCTTCGTAATTGGCGTAAATACACGACCATTCACTTCTACGGCAATAATGAAGTGTACGTGCAGCAAGCACAAAAGTCCCCGTCGCCAAAGACAATAAAGTCAACATTGTTGTGCAGCGTTAAAAATTCCGGTCGGCCAACGCTCGTCCTTATAAATAACCAAGTCGAAGGTTCCCAGAAGTATCCGAGGCTGAACGTTGATCGACAAGGGACTTTTTTACAAGAAGGCATAGAAGGGTTAGGTTGGTCATAACGCAGCCCTGTAGTTATGCATATTGAAGCGTCTCGACTGAAGTTTGTAAAATAAGTATCCCGTACCTATACATGGTATTTCGAAGAAAATGGCGGAGCAACGAACATTCCTTCTTCAAAATTTCATGGGGTGATCCCGTTTCACAGATCATAATTTGTCCGGAAGACTGTACGGATAAGTTTTGTGCCAGCACCATCGTACAGCTCCGTGAAATGCAGCGCAGCGTCATTACAATGCAATTCGTGATCGCAATGTTTAGCGCGGACGCGGTTCGTACTTTCCACGCGAAAGTACGTACATTACGCGTCCCGGAAGAAAACATGGCGGTTTGACGTAACGGGAACGGTGCCTCGTAAACTTCTATAATTCGGCTCGTAAAATTACACGAATTTCTTGTGCCGCTGTGCATTCGGAATCCTTTGGATCTAGCGTGGATTCAATTTCAATTGAACGTGGTTGGATGTCTTACGTGCTGATATGCAATCAGAATCCAAAGGGTGGGGTGCTGTTCGGAGCAAGGACGATTTTCAATGGAACTGGTTCATCGAAGCTGTCGTAGGTTACCTTTACTCGTGCATTTTCCAATCGCTGAATCTTCGAGAGTCGTATCGAGGTATCGAGCGTAACGCATATACGACATCCGTTGTGCAATATCGCGATGGTGTACTGTATCTGTGGTGTACCAGATACCGGACTGTATGACGGCACGATTTGAGGAACACCAATTATTTTTAGAAAGGGGTCGTGAGGCTAAGAGCCAACCCGCTTTAAAGTTTACTGAGGAATCCGGTAGTGTTTTAAATTTTGCAAGAACGCTTGAGAGTGAGACCTAATGCATAAAACATATAGTTACGATGACTTTGAGAATTGATACGATGTTTTTTCATCATTTTCGATTTGTTTTAAAAAAAGATGACATATTAGTTCATCAAGCAATATATGTTAATAGAAGATTTGATTAATAAAAAAAAGCCAGGCAAATTTGTATAAATAAAAAAGTAAGAATTGCGAAACCAATTACGTTCTCAAATTCTATATTATTCGCCAACTTGAATTCTCTTTAATGATACGGGCAGTGAAAGAGCCATGTATAAAATCGCTACACGGTAACTAAAATTGAGCAACTCACGGTAGTGCTCCGCCAGTGCTCCGCAATTTATTCAAACAACGAACGTTTTTTTTTAACAATGGCATGGCTTTAACTTGTTTAGCGACCATTGCATCACCTGCATTGTATTGGGTTCTCACTTGATTGCTGGCAAAACGTAGTGAAAAAGTGAATTCAACATATAATTTTCCAGATCACAAAGAGAGATAGAAGTAAAAAAATTAAAATTTACTATACTGTTCAGTTGACATTTTTATAACAAAATTGCTCGCTAGTACTTTAATACAAAGTTATTCAGGTGCATGATTCTACGCTAAACATAAAATTGACAAGCTAACTATAGTTTATGTTTAAGATCATTAAAATATATGGAAATCCATTGAAGGCCTCAATAATTCTGGAAACAAGAGTTTAGTGACTCTAGTCACTTGCCAGGAGCCTTACAACAAAATCGTATTTAAACGTTCGAAACGTAAAATTTAATCTGCTGAATACACTTTTTATATATCCATAACAAAATTTTTTAAATTTTTTATCTGTCAATGACAATACATTAATGAGATTTGCTTGCACTATCTTTTCTTCGATCATGGTAATATTTCTATTTCTCTATGTTTTGATGTGGAACTAAATATTGTTTGGAGCTTTTCTTATTTCATTAAATTGACTATATTCCTCACATGAAGAGAATTGGCAGGTATGGAGCTCGTGGAATGCAATTTTGAAAAGATTAGTCTGCATTGCTGCGCTACGGGATGGTGTGTTCCAAAACTTATTGCAACTGCTGCGAATATCACACTATCTCTTTTTTTATGATGTACCTAACAATGAAGCCACTATTTTCGCGGCACTCGCAGTAAGTTTTGGAACACGCGCACAGATGGTGACACAGACGTGATTGCAAATGGCCACCACGTCAAAAAATCACATCACAGAAAAACAAGTTCCAAATTTCGTGCATTTCAGTTTTAGCCTAATTTTCAAGTATAATTGTGTACGTAAACATTATCGGTATGTTGTCCGTAGATAGCAACAGAATGCTTCATGAAGAAGTGAGTAAAACTCTGTATGCGAGATTATTATTCTACTCGGAAAAACATGAAATAAGGTTATCTAGCGTATTTCTGATATACATTTACAGAGAATTTAACAGGTTGGATCGATTTTGACAGTAGGTTTACAGGAATCTTTAAAGTTTCATTTATTTTTTAAAGCATGCCAAAAATATTTCATAAATCGAAGTAAACAACTACTTCAGATTTCAATTTGTCTCACTTGTGTTTGAAGATAACTTCCACATGTTTAATATTTCACAAAATATTATTAACGACCCTTGGTCAAAGTTTAAGTGGAATAACCTTTTTATTTCCACATTTACCATTTTGCAAACATGATAAATCTGATAATTTATTTAGAAACTCATTATTTTCATTAGTTATATATATAAAGTGAAAAATATAACTATGTAGGATGAGGCTAGTGAAAATGGATCAGATGAATATCCAAGGATACCTGTGTCGTCGCTGGATGGTCGAAAAGAATGGACTTACACAATGCGACGAAGCATGCAGGTATAGAATGTGTACATTATAATGTGTACGCAGTTTGATATCAATAATAGTACTTATTTAAAGCTTTGTTGCAGTATCGTTAGATCCGAGTAGAAAGATTTCGATTCTATATTCAACCGAAAATGTTTTTGATGTACCAGGAGGTAGTCCCAGGTCTGTACCTTGGCCCATACAGTGCTGCAAGCCGCTTAAAATTGCAATCTTTACTGGAGCGTGGCATAACTCACATAGTTTGTGTTCGGCAGGACATCGAAGCCCACTTCATAAGACCAAACTTTCCTGACACATTTAAGTAAGTACTCCCTAGAATTATTTGTATTGTTGAGATGTAATTTAATCTATGAGAGATATTTGCATACAACTTACAGATATCTAGTATTGGATATTGCTGACACTGCCACAGAAAATATAATTCAGCATTTTCAGAGAGTAAAAGCTTTCATAGATGAAAGTTTAAAATCTGGTGGTCAAGTTCTAGTCCATGGCAATGCTGGTATTTCTAGGTCAGCAGCATTGGTCCTAGCCTATGTTATGGAAACATATGGTCTTACGCAAACGTAGGTTTACATTTATTTAACATAAACATAAACAATAAAAAGCTGAATTTAATGCAACTCACGGAGCAAGGTGTTACAGGGAAGCATATGCAATAGTACAACAAAGAAGATTTTGTATAAATCCTAATGAAGGTTTTATGGCCCAGTTAAGAGAATACGAACCAATATATCAAGCACAAAAGACTTTGAGGAATGGACAACAAAGTTCCGCAAGACAACGAAGCAAACGGACTATCCATCAAATGGATGCAGAACGTAGTGAAGACAGATCTGATGCAATGGATAGTTGATAACAGAGATTTAAGTACCAAAGTTACCAAAAGACTTACCATAGACTAGCAACATGAACCATAGGCCTGATTCAGGTAGTGTGTTGGTTACCACCATCATCTGGCTCGATATACTGGACTATGAAATGTGTATGCTTGTAACGATGGATATACCAATGTATAATACTAATTCGAATGAGCATCTCTTCCGGAATTGTAAGAAAGATACTTTACATGGGAACTTACGTTAAAGTTTTTTATAGCACTCATGTGCCCTACTTTTAATCAAGTTACCAACGCAGCTTCAAAAGAAATTCGAAAGCTTCAAGTTTTTTGGTACCTCTTCTGCAACTATCTTTATATATATAGGATTGCTCAAGAAGAACGCACCACCCGAATGTAGTCCGTCCATTTAATTTCTATGGTACAACTAACTTCAGTTGGTGCGGCAATCTTGAATAACACTCATGTGTAGAACGCGTCTTTTTACAAATGTCGAAAAAAGCTCATCCCTTCTTGGATATTCTATTTTTTATTTATTATTCGTTTAAGTTGTTGTTAATCACATGTAATAAAATACATATGATATTTTCAAGTTTCTGCGTCTTTTCAGTCACCGACTGATTACACCAAATAGTTATGATTAATATCGTATACCCAATGCTATATAAAGTACATATATTTATTACATTTGATTATGTGAACTTTACAAGAGTTCATTATTATTTTAATAGCCATATCATAATTGGGATCATTTGTTTCCTATACTTATAAGATTCTTTTAGTCGCATTACTATTGGTCTTATGTCAGTTTTGCAGGAATGAAAATACATATGATGTCTTTTTTATTCTCGTCCTGCAACTCCCATTTCACGGTAACGGATAGCTTAAATAGAAAAAAAGTTATGATTATAAAACTAGAAGAAAAAATAGTAACGTGCGGACCATGCATTTCTTGTTCATATATCAAGAATACCTTGGGATATTTCTTGTATATAGGTAACGTTGCTTTGTAAATGTATTCTTTGCCTGCTTGCAAAGGACAAGTAAGGCCAGAATCAGGATTGGCACAGGCATCAGCATTTGGTATCGGAAAAGGAATGGGGACGTCCATTAAAATTCCGTGTACTAACGTTTTCACGGTTGAAATGTCTTGATCTATAATTTTAGAATATTAGTGAATGCAGGAGTCCATAAAAAAATAGGTGCAAAGTGAAAAAAAATGTTAATTCACTTATCGTGAAGGCAATTTCAATGGTTGCGTTAGTGCCTCGCACCAAATTGCACGTAGAGGCGGTCTCAGCACAGTTCGTCACCGTCACCTGTGTAAAGTGGCCTAATTTAGAACCTGAAAATAGAAGCATTGAAAAAATCATAAATTGAGTTTTATGTAAGCAGGATGCAAAAAAACAATTGTATGTACAATTCCATTCTGGGTTTATATTGCTAGAATACGTGAAAGTATATAGTTCGTGTACAGCAACGAATTACACAATCGTTTCGATTCGCGTATTTTAGAATTCCAACCTAATTGCACTAATTGCGTAACAGTAGTGCTGTCATTTTCATTTTTTACTTTTAAATCTGATACGAAATTTAATCTTCACGATATATCAATAATAAACGTAGTCGTTTAGATGGAATAAAGAACAACACATAGTATGAATATTCTTTATGAAAGAGCAAATTGTGTTTGGATGGAACGTTGTTATGACAGAACACGGAAACTGCCTTTAGGATTAAGAACCTCTAATGAAAATGCATATCTATAGTCGGTCCACGAGTTCGATGTGCTTTTTGACAGATCGAAAACAATGAGCTTCTAGCAAGGCATACGTGTCATTGCATAAAATTTTTGATACAAAAATGCATATTTTCTTTTCATATTTTAGCATATATTTATGTTATTTTATGGAAAACCACGTGTGATTTGCTTAGGAATGCATTATCTGCGAACTGTGAAAGAACCACACCGAACTCGTGGACTGACTATATTTACCGAAAGACTGTTTGTTGCCAAACAAGGAAACAATTCGAGTGATACATGGTTCACGTATACAACAGGACACCGCATATAAAGGCAGCAACGAAAATATCGGATAAAAATAAATTGCAATTTATAACGAGCTTATTAATGCTATTACTCATTTTATATAGTCTTCATAAATATAAGAAGATAATCATTGATTTAATGCAAATGTTGTTTTTCGAAAAATCAGAAGTTAATTTATCATCATAAATATACAACGTTAAGGACTAACAGCAATGTCCCTCAAACGTCTTAACGTACAAAAATATATTACAGAACAATGCTTTGTGAAAAACTCTTATAAAAGAAAGATTCTATAAGACAGAAATATTGAACCTGATTTTAATTAGTACAATTACGATATATATGTGCATATTTAATCAGTTCCATGTAGTATAAGAAATTATACGATTTTTATAATATAATCCACAAGTGGATTTTACGGTCTAAATGCTACATAACGTAAATTATCCTCATAGTTATTGTACAACACGTTCTGAGTCGTTCTTTCTACTGTCAAAAATATTCAAAAGGGTAGAGCAAACGTGTTAATTCACTTACCGCAATCTGTAACAGTAGCATTGTTTAATGCAAAAACGCACAAAAAGATGACTAAAATCTTCATATACATGTTGCCCGTGTGACTTTCGAATCTCGATTGAAACTGGTGTATACACTGTGACGCTGTAAAAAAATTCCAAGAGACAACGTGATTCATGCACGGCATGTGTTTATCGGCAAGGAAACAATTAGGCAGATATCAGTATACCACAAACTGGCCTTAACGTCATACTAGGTTACAATAACACGTTATGTTGGTATGTGTCACCATCAGCATCAACTGAGTAATCATTATGCGCTGCCCTTAACAAGATATTTGTTGGTAATTCTATTTCAATGTTAATTGGCTTTGACTGATGATATTTATTTTGTTCGAACTTTTCACGTGATGTGACGATTGCAGATACCGACTGTTGGTGTTTGAAAAAGAGCGGCAATTCTTTTGAAAACTAACGCCTAAACTTTCCTCCGACGTGGTTTAAACCTGGTTAAATTTTTTTTATATAGTTTTGAGATAGGATAACCAAAGTTTAAACTGCGATCAACGTCGGAGGAAACGGGCATTAATGAGATTTACTATTTAGGGTATATTCCGTAATATAACCACGGTGGCGGTTACCTAATTTCAGCCAATGGCATCGACTTATTTTAACCAGTGACGAAAATCAGTTGTTGCCATTGGCTGAAATTTAGGATATATTCCGTAATTGAACCACGGTTGCGGTTAATAAATTTCAGCCAATGACACCGACTGATTTTCCTCACCGGCTGAAATCAGTCGATGTCATTGGTTGTAATTTAATAACCGGAACGTGATACAATTACGGAATATACCCTTTTAATAACCGCAACTGTGGTTAAATTACGGAATATACCCTTAGTTTCATTTATACAAAAATAATTAACTGAATTTACAAATGGTAAGATACTTATATAAGTGTCTAATGACCTGAATGTTAAAAGACAATTTTACATGACAGTTTATAGTTAATTAATACTAACTCATGGATCGACTATGGGTGCGTTCCACTAAACGACCGCAACGCTCGTGATTATGGCTATATCTTACTCTATTGCATGCAAGTAAATAGGGACAGAACGATACTCACAGCGTTGCAGTCGTTTAGTGGAACGCACCCTATAGGTGATGTAAATCGCATAAGTTTATTTAAGGAAATTTTAAATGATTAACTTTCTTATATGAACTTGGTTCCTACGTATTTGTTAATATCGTTCCGTAAAACAAAATTTTCAAAAATCTGTTCCTCTTAGTTTAGAATTTGGCGCCCTTGTAAACACGAATGGCGTCGTGGCGCTTCCACTGCAACGTCAGTCGTTGCGGATGTGACGTTTGATATACGCTGTCCACGTAGCTTGTAAAATTGTAACTGAGTGGCTTATACACCCGTCAAACAGCACTTCGTATAGTATTCTTGAACTGTACGCAAGGTAAGCAGAAATTTTTAGTAATCATATAATATGAATCTTTATGTTAGCTAGTCTAATCGACTATCTTTTGTATAAATTTGTAAAGTGTCATTCATGTAACCTAAAATTCATATGAACATTATCAAATAATCTGTTCTATGTACATTGAATTCAGAATAGATATACCATATGTGATTAATAGATATAACGTAGTGTTTTTTTAGATTCTACTGCGTAATATTTGCATAAGTTGGACGGTACTGTATTGTAAAAATTCAGTTTATGCAAAAACAAAAATTTTGCATTAGAAAAATTTTTTATTTCAATGTTCAATGAAAGTTACTAAAAACTTGGATATGCATTGTAAAATGCTCATATAAGTTTCTTAACGTTTATTTATCTTGTTGCAGCACTTCATTCCATAAAATGGATCAAGTAACGAAGCTTGTTGAACCTGGCCGCCAGTTTGCCAAGGATAGTATTCGTCTTGTCAAAAGGTGCACCAAACCAGACCGGAAAGGTACAAAGCTTGTTATAATTTTACAACAGTTCTTGTACTAATTAAAAGTCTAAGTCTAACCTTTATTTCCTTATAGAATTCCAGAAGATAGCTATTGCTACCGCTATTGGATTTTGTATAATGGGATTTATAGGATTTTTTGTTAAACTGATCCATATTCCTATCAATAACATCATTGTGTAAGTATTTCCATATATTATTACATTAATTTTTGGTCTGTTATGTAGTAACACATTCTAAAGATATGTTAATCACATAGTAAAGTTCAAATAGTTGTAGATAAATTCAATGAAGATTTTTGTTTTTTGCAGGGGTTCATAAATCAATATGAAGAAAATATTTATTGTTAAGGAACGTTAAGATTACTTTCCTCACCTAAGCCTCTCACTCTTCAGTCCTTAAGTTTATTTATGTGTCAAAATTGTATATCATATTTTGAATTGATTGTGATTGAAATAGTTGCGAAGATGATGTGTGCATGATGTTATGAATTTTATAATAAAATAGAAATGGTTGAAAATACAATAGACTTCAGTTCTTTTATTCTAAATAAATATTTTTAGTACTAATTGTATAAGTTTCATTGTCTTTTCTAGATTTTGAAATTATTCAATTACACATAACACAATTAGTACTTTAACATCATATTCGATTAGAAATCGTAATGGTATTTGTTAAAACATTACACAAATTTCATTCGTCGAAGGTATAAAACAGAATACTTCTCTAAGAATTGTATAGAAATATTACTGTTTCATATATGTATGTTATATTTAAACAATTGTTAAAATTTGTAGTTACAGTAGAACCTCTATTTCTATCACTTTGACTTTCTTCGTACTCCCCTGATCCGTTACCCCTTCTTGCTAATAGAAACTTAGGGGAAAAGCGTTCAGGGTGTAACGTATTGCCACTATTCCGTACTTCACGCCACTGCCAGTATTCGGTGACAAAGAAGAAAATGGAGGCTCTACTGTAATTTGTATTTCACATAATTTTGATCTTACCTATATTTTCAATTAATTGCGTGAAAAATTTTAAAAACATGATTTTACAAGTCAATTTTATTAATTTATAAGAGACAAGTGAAAGAATACTAAACAAGTCCGCAATGCATCTTTTTGCAACATCAGATAATTATTTAATTATAACTATAATTCGTCTATACTGTAGAATATATATTCTCCCATAGAATGTGTTCTAAAAGCAACAGGATCATTAAATAACTTTCATTTTGAATTTAGGGGATTTTAAATAGCAAGCTGCATAAGATGATCCCTAAGAATAAAAGTGATACCACAACCGGGCCATACGTTTTCCAGTAAATTTATTAGTATCTTAACATTTTATTCAAAGCAACTGTTATAGAATTATATTAGTACAAAAAAAGTTTCAGACATGACAATAACATATCTTTACATTGAACAATCGTAAAAATATAATATGCATATTTTTCATTTCTCTATGAACTTTTAACAGCACAGCTCCTTGTGAAAAAATATATAAAACTGTACGTGTGAAAAAATTTGCATTAAAATTAACCCGAGCACTTCGTGATAAACTACTATTCGTGATAGAATTCATCTAATCAGCGCTATTTCCCATTATGTGAATGATGCATGTAAAACACGTGCCTTTATGTTAAACAAATAATCAACACAGTCAAATATGTATAAAATTTACTCCTTTGCTATGGAATGAGATGTACTCCGAAAGCAAATAAATAATAGATACAATACAATAGAGTAAAAGTGGTGAACGTGTTTGCTAGGATTTATATATTTATTATTATTGGTTATAGAAGACAACATCGAAAGCAAAACAAAATATAGTTATATGCACACGCGTATTACTGTAGAGGCAATAGTTACTTTTACGCAAGTTTTTAAAACGTACGTAGACCTTTTTATATAAATAAATTCTTATTCTCGTATTGTTATACTTCTATGTAGTATCTCTTCTCTACATATAGTATAAAAATACTACAGCATCATGCTCTTAAAATAAATAATTATTGATTTATCTACTACATTTCTATATCAATAATTTAACTTGAATATTGCGTACGAGGTAATCTCATACTTTTATTTAGAAAAAAAGTACTGAATAGAAGTATACCATGTTGAAAACACGTAATCATGTAAGACAGAAGTGAATTTTCATGTTTAAAGTGCATTGATTTATATACAAATTAATTTGCCTTTATTGTAATATTGATAGCATGAAACCATACGGTGTTCTTTTGAATTCCGCATCAACAAACCAGATAGCAAAGTGTCTACAAATTTGTTAGCAACCGTAAGCAAGCTTATCAGCTAAATGGCGACAAGGTGCGTCCGCATTTGTCTGTTCAATTGCTCTTACATCGATACAACATATGACTGTAGTAATAAAGCGGCAAATAGCAAGAAAGTATTGCCGATAGACGATGCCGTAAACGTTTGAGGAACAGCAGTTGTTCATTTTTTGTCGGCAATGTATCAGAAACACGTTGGCTGCATGTTGTTCAGCAACTCATGCTTACATGTTGCGCATGCTATTTGGATTATACAACAGCACTGTTCATAAGTTGTAGACAAATATACGGGAAGTTGCAAGAACTTTTGCTATCTCCGTTTTTCTTCGATCACGCTTTGCTATCTGAAAAAGTTACGACTAATTTGACATAACTGATCGTATTGACCACCCTGTATATTGCATTTTAAGTAACGAAAAACAGCCGTAAATGTTTTGATGGGCCTTGAAACGACCATTAAAAGTAAAGGATAATTTGTATAAAAAAAATAATATCCGCAACATCCAAAAATATTTTCTGCAAAAGACAGCATCCGAACCCGTCTTTGGAACATATTCGACAAGATTTCGAAGTTGGAGAAAATTTCATTATAAACATCTCGCAAGCTAAGAGAGCAACGCCTGAAGACACAATTAGTAGTGTCTACCCGTGCGAAGCAACAAGTCAGAACTAAGTGTCCTCAAATTGAAGCGTCCGCAGCATTTTACAAGTGGTTACATTCCTCATTCACATTCACAAGTAGCTTGGTGCGAGTGCTGTGCCACTGCCAACTATATGAGCGTAACCAGAGCTGCAAGCGAGACAAATTCAGTGGCCTTCTCTCCATCCTTCTTCATCCCTGTTCATCTGTCATACATGAATTGTAGGAGCGCGGTCGAGTGAACGAGGGTCCGTGCGGATCTATACCATTTTGAGGTTAAACCTTTGAATGGCTGTCACTAAACAAAGCAGACACTTCCGTCGCTTGGTAAGAAAATACCAGAGCACATAAAAACAACTCTGTTCGACGGCCATCGAGTCTTCTTAACATTTCCATCGAATTCAGATGAAACATTTCTGATTGTGTTCCCAGAGACGATAACACAAGCTCATAAGGATGTCAGATCGAAGAGCATCTACGCGATACGTGGAATAGGTACAGCGCTCATTCAACGGGAGAGGTTAAAGAATAGAAGTTTGAAAACTGTCTTTAACTTGTATAGAGTAGCTCCGAATTCATTTTGAGCGAGGTGTAAAATGATCGTTGGCGTGTTTTCCCATGCGACGACGTACGAGACAGTATATAGGGGCCGTCAGTCGACGTTTCTGACCGACCGTTGGTGATTCTCCGGATATCCGGCAGTCGCGAATTGACACTAGATTCTGAAAACTATATTCACTGTTTGGGCGTTGTGTATTAGAATTAGTGAAACCGACTGAGAAAGTCATTGAGACGAGCAGAAAGGCAGGATAGCGAAGGCAAGCAAGCGAGAAGGCAGTCAGCGAGGCAGGCAAGCACGAAGGCAGACAGCATCCCCTATATTGATCTCGTACTGTGCTCTCCCCTCTTCTCGTCTTTCTATCCGTCTCTTACTCGCTCACGAAAACTCGCTTCTCATTCTCGCGCAGCTCCACCTCGTCCTTTCCGTCTTTCTCTTTCTCACTACCTCCTTCTCGCTTTAGCCTCTTCACGGTCTGTAAGATCCTCTCTTTCTCACCCACTCCTTTCCTCCTTTTCTTTACTCTCACTCTATCCCTCTCTCTCTCTCTCTCTCTCTCCCTGTCTCCCTGTCTCCCTGTCTCAGCCACTCTACACAACACTCGACTCTTCTCCACCCTCTCTCGTCGGAGAGAGTACGAGGCTGCTTCTACTACCCCCTACGCGGCGGCGGATCTCCACCATAACATCTCGCGGAAAATTATCCGGCCATGTCCGAAAGGGCGAGTGCCGCTGAGTGAGAGATGCTGTCGAGGTTACTCGTAGAGGATTTCCTCGCGTGAGACACTGTGTCCTGGGTGAATCAGGATCGCACGCTGGCATGACTGGAGGTGTTAATTACGCGACTGTTGTCGTGGTTAGGGGGTCACCTCGGATATACATCTGTGTAGCCGGTTCACTGTGAAACATGGAGATCAAGCCGGATCAGTGCAGTGCAACGGAAGATCACGATTATCACGCATCCAATCTCATTCCTACTCCTATCCATATTCCAAAATCCATTCGCATTCCCATTATCGTGAAACACTCGAATCTTACCAGAGCGTCGCACCTCCCCAGCAAAGACTTTCCAGAAAAATAGTTGAGAAATTTAGAGCTTGATATTTCACGACAGGAGTGTAATTGTGCCCTTGTGATATCATTGTGAGACAGAATCAACACTCAACAGGGAGATAATCAACGTGGTCGAGGAGCGGGCCGGTGGGACGAAGATCGAACTCTCGAACGTGGTATCGATAGGCGTGCTTATCGCTCGTGGACGCCTATACTCAGCTGCCGGACCTTTTGCGAGCTGAGAGGGAAGGACAGGTCCGGAAAAAGGAACGACATTGAGGAGAGAAATTGGCCGCAGGAGGTCTCGACGCTTTGCAAGGAGGTTAAAGTGATTTCGAGAAGTCAGGATCTCGAGGAAGAGGAGAAGGAGGCAACGAACTCTTTGTTGGCCATCTTAGGAATACGAGAGAACAAGTGCTGTCGGGCTCGTAGCAAATTCGAGTCTTGGATCGGATCGCGAGTAGAGCCTTTTGCTTCGGTGTCCTTCTGTGTCCGCGTTTGCGTGGGTGCGTCCACTTATTTTTTGTGCTCTTCGCGCCCGAGAAGAGTACAGAAAGTGACGACCGTGAAGGAATCCTCTGGGTAGCAATGGAGGAGGATGAGTCAAGAGGTTCCTGGTACGTGGATACAACTCCTTCCTAATTGGAAATTAATGCGGCGCCGACGGACGGGATTAAGGGAAGAAACCATGGCTCTGGACACGGCGGAGATTCCATCCGAAGCCAAGATCGATAGGATGACGCTTCGTGAGAAATTTTGAATTCGAGAAGAAATCAGAAAGCTCGATTACATCGTAGAGATGTAGGGGGGCCCGTTATTGGGGCCCCAATGTGCCCGAAATCCTCCCGCCCTTTCTCTCGAACGAAATCATCAGTCATCGAGGATTTTTCGATTTCGAGCAATCGCTCGCCGTTAATGATTGCTGATTGTCATTCTCGTCCACCGTACCGTTTATCGCTGTTGCCAAAAATTGCTAAAATACGCACGACGCAAGCAGTCTTTCAAAAGGCCCTGGAACACGTGCCTGGGTAACCAAATCGTTTGTTCGTTCTGATCTAATATATTTAATATTAATCGTTAGTAAACGTTCATATGCGAATTGCCTTAGTATCCGTTCGTCAAGAGAGTCGTAATCATCGGTTGCCAAAGTAAAACAGGTTATAAAGTAAATGTTAATGTGTGACAGTCAAGCCGCAAGAAGCCGCTAATTAAATTCGACACGCGTGTCTTAGAGGAAAAGTGTAATTATTAATAAATTAACGACAACAAAAAAAACGTAAAGGAAATATAATCAAAGCCACGTGTTGTGTGTAAACTCATTCTCGTGGAATCAAAAAGTTGAGCAGTTATAACGACGTTACAAATTTTCAAATGTTTAGTCACAGCTAAGGTGTCAACGAGTATTATTAGTAGTAGCCTGAACATAGTATGAAATTTGTGTGGTGTACATAGAGTGTTTAGAAGTTTTGGAGAAGATAGTACAAGATTTTTAAGTGTGGAAGAAAAAAAACAGAAACAAAGATGGTCGACCTCGGGGGATATATCATCATTCTGATGAATCACAATGGCAAGATCAAACTTTACGGTGGGTAGAACAATTAACTTTTAACGAACTGGAAGGATTTTAATACCTATAAACGCTCATTTGACATGAGTTGGGATATTCTGATGGTAAAACAGAGCAGCATGCCACAAGTATTGGTCTGGTGTTTACGGGACACTACTACTGAAGCCCCTTGATGCTCATTTTTCTTGGGATCTTTAGTAATTATTTTGTCTATTACCTCTCATAAAATCAAGGTTACGCGATTATCGATTTCAATCACAACCCTGTTTCATTCTACAAAAATACGATAAGGGATATTAGTTACCAACCTTTCACACATGCACATAAATAAATTTAAACGCAAGGTATAATGTACGACAATGCCGCTACCAATAAATATTTAAAATTCATTGAAAAGTAATTCAACGGACTAAAATCCTTAGAAGGAAAACAATTTTTTATTTTTATTATACAAATTTTCTCTACTTTACTTTTAATGCCAGAGTGATTCGAAAATCGTTTAATCGTTTGAAATTTTTAACTGATAGTAATTATGACTCAATGACGTGTGCGCATTAATATAATATCGATAAGTAATTGATCGTGTCTTCGATGATGCAGGATCCCCTGCAGACAATGCGGACAGCTTGGAGGTGGGCGACGAGATTCTGGAGGTCAACGGTCGCACCCTGGAGAACGCGACCCACTCCGAAGTTATTCAACACATTCATCAGGTCATTGCACTTCTATCAGAAAAATTTCATTACTGTAGAAAAATGAGTGATGGAGAAAAGTATATATATACCCATGCAACATAAAACATTCAGATACGTTTTAGAAACATTGCTGAAACATATCAATCTGTTTGTTAATCTTCACGTCCTGTATATAATCGAAGGGCGCGTATTTAAGTCTATATACTATGTATATATTGAAATAACCATTACATTCTTCCAACGCTCGTTTAATATCCGAAACGTTCATTTTTTTTCTGACTTGCGAATTTACGTGAAATGTGAAAGTCCTCGAACACCGGACGTGATTTTAACACGAATGAGCTTCATTGATACGCCTAGTATCTACCAACGTACGACACATCATTTCAAATGTAAACGTTGACGCTGCTAAGGAAAATGATGACGTAGCAATATACTACGTACTATATAAAAAAAACATATAGATATAGCATCAATGATATCGAACATTGAATTAGTGTGAAGATACAAAACTATTTTATTTCAACAGTAATTGAAAATATATCTAATTAATTTTATGATAAAAATCTATTTTGATCATAGTCACGTGACCTTATTAATCTTTAATGTATTTTTCTGTCCAGTGCATCAAGTCGCGAACAATATGCCTGCGAGTGCGGAGAAGAAGCGGAAACAAAATGGGTGAGGATCATTCTATTCCTTAAAAGTGTCGCAGTGGATACTTGGACTCCTCAAAAAATGGAGGATAAAGAAACCAACTATAAACATCCAAATGCACGAATGGATCCTCAAAAAATATCAACCTCTTGCAAAAAAATCGGCAAAACATATAACTTGTACACAAAACAATATCTTGTATACAAAAAGAATTTGTAATGGAGTAATTAAGTAATACCAAAAACTTATTGGCATTTGTAAAAGTAGACCAAAGAGCAGGTCAAAGCGTAAACGATCGGGAGCGATCGCGACATCGGCTTGGTTCAAATACAAGAGCGCCGTTTCCTCGGTAAAGTCCGTATACGTTCGTGCGAGTTCGCCTTCGCCAGGTAAATACCCCAGGTGAGTAGGAGGAGGTGGAGGACTCCGAGAGGCAGGCGAGAATGCAACCTTCGAATGTACTCCGTAGTACCGGTATTCGAGCTAGTACGTAATCGTCCGCGATCGCTGGAGCCAGTCGTCAGTCAATTCCTACTCATAAAGGAAACCTCCCGTTGGCGTAGGTTCACGGGTGATTGTCAGTTGCGGACAAGTAAATGGCGAACAGCATGACTCGATTCACGATACGAGAACTTCTGCCAGCTAACGCAATCACCAGGTGGGAGTGAAAGCCGTGTGGATACAGTTATCCGTGTTGTGTTGTGGCTCGTGCTCGCTTCTGTCGATTTCCGTCCAGCTCGGCCACCGGTTGCCGCTGCTTCCACGTTATTCCATTCCTGCGGCCTCGAGTTCCTGCATCGTCCAAAATCAGAGTCAGTTCTCTCCTGGTACCTCCTGTTAGAGTCTTCTACTCCGGAGTACGTCACGCTGCGAGTATAATATCGCGTCTGATGGTGAATCGGAGTCTCTCCTAAGGGGCCACCTACCTATCTTGTCTTGGTTACTCCTACC
Source organism: Pachycephus smyrnensis (assembly GCA_030142225.1). Taxonomy (NCBI): domain Eukaryota; kingdom Metazoa; phylum Arthropoda; class Insecta; order Hymenoptera; family Cephidae; genus Pachycephus; species Pachycephus smyrnensis. The sequence continues at coordinate 177,666 of JARQST010000015.1, read as the reverse complement.
ATCCCTCTCCCCCTCCCTTTATATACTTGGGAGGTTAACACGTTTACACGTTCTCCACTGCCCTATACTCAATATATACAGTGACTGACCATTCGCCACTAGTGCTACGCAGTTATGAGAGTTACTCTCGGGGAGGTGTGTGCAAATAACGTGAATACTTCATCGATGATTCGTTATGATCGGTGTGCACGGTGCGTGGCGCGTGATATCCGATGGGCGTATGCGACCTCCTGGACTCCCCAAGGAGCGAATGCCCTCTGAGGACAGACATCGCGAACACTGAGTGTCTTCGGGAAGGAGAAGTAGGGTTGGGCGCTGGTGGTACGCAGGGGGACATAGTGGAAGGCGTAAGAGAACCCGGCGGAGGAAGTACTCATAGAAAAGGAAGATCACGAGGAAGAAGAAAGAGAAGAGGAAGAAGCAAAAGAGGAAACGAAGGGAACTATTAATAAGTTCTTGCAGCAGCGAAGAATCTTATCACGGTGAAAGAGCCACGCGTGCTAGAGAAAAGAGTGAAACGTGTAGGAGGTGAGGAACTCTTGGTATGCTTAACGATTCTCTCCGAATCGAAACTAGGTCCCTGATACTTGCGATTGAAATTACTGATGATGTCTTTCGTCGTGCTTGTTCGTGACACTGTACTTCCGGCATGGATTTTCGCTTCGGGCGTTTATTCGCTCAAGATAAAGTTCCATCGCCTTGTGTTTCACTCATCATACATTGTCTCGTAGATACAATGTATTAATAGGAGAGTATTGTCTTTCCGGTCGAAACACTGACTACAAGACCCTTCGTTGAAACCAACTGTCAACGTAACACGCGACTGTTTCGTAGCTCCGCGAACGACACTGCTGCAATAATGACGTATACAGTTAGGAAACAGGTTTTGAGTTGTGCGTCGAGCTATACTACTTCTCTCCTCGTAGGATCACAACCTTTGAGTATTACGAGCACGCTCCACTACGCGCTCGAGTCACCCCGTGTCGTAATTTGAATGGATTTTGTAATGGATTCACTGATCTTCCAAGACACACTCGCGTTAACGACACACGATTAAAATTCAACGACAACTTTATCGACAGGCCAATGGTTTCTTGTTGCGCACGAAAGCTTCCAATCCGTGAAATCGATTGCATCGATCTTTCGGGAAATTATCTGTTAACGATGGTTCAGTAATTTTCCATGGAACAAGTACGTCACACTCGGATTCATCATGATTGGGATGACTTCGTCCAAGACGGTGATTCTCCGCATTTCATGGAAATGTTCATTAACACTCGATTTCAGTTGTTAATCATCTCTTGTATATGGATTTGAGTAAATCATCGGTACCTATTTTAAACTTTTTTCGTCATAACTACGCCTGATGAAATATCTGACCAATTAACGATCCTGCCGGTACATGTACTAAATCTTTGTCGACAAATTAAATCGCAGTAATGTATGTATCTGTGGACGATGAATTTATCAGCATCGATATCGTTATCAGAAAGGAATAATAAATCAGCAAATAGGTCTGTCCGACTATCATTTGCTCATCGGTTTCGTAGCACACAACAGATCAATCAGAGCGCACAACGTGATGCAATATTATTACAGAACTTGAGGACATGCATACCCAAGTGCACCCGCATTGAAGCTATACGAAACTCGAGTCTGAGTCGGATGGGTGTCTTGCGAAACTGATACGGGACAAGTATGTGCTGGCGTCAACCAAATGCAGAAACAATTATTATTACCGTATATGCTCGTCGCTATGCTCGTAATCGTTTACATAACCCCCCGTACGAAAATTATATGCATTGCTCGGATACCGCGCGTTGCGCCATGATAGTATTGCGATGAAAACTTGTTGGAAACTGAAATTCCACGCGCTCGTCTTTCTCGTCCGGAATGAAAATGCACTTTCTCTCTGTTGACGAGTGTCACGACGCGCAAAGCTATTCCGCTGGGATCCTGCCAAAAAGTAGTCGCTCAGGAGTGCCTCTTCTAACACTATGCCTTTCAAGCCATCCGTAAACGTTGCTCGACGTTGAATTGACTCTAGAATCATTATAGTGCTCCTCGGCGCTTAGAAGAGATATTGAGTCTTCTCTAAGCATTATAATTAGAACTTAGCTATCACGTTTAAACATCGCACGAGACACCAATGAACGAACGGTTTTTTTTTTAATCGGAAGCTTGACGTAATTACTTATACATTTATATAAGTCCCATGGTACAACTAAGTCTATAGAATAATATTCAAATCAGAAGTATAGAATTATAATCGATAAAGAGACTTAAAGTGCAATCTGCAGTAGTATCAATCGTGCTAGAAAATTCTTAAAAATTTTTTTATTTTGTTGAAACATCCACCTACGCGGCATCGTCAGGCAAACTTCCTTCAGCCTTAATCTGTTTTACAGCAAATATATATTTTTTGTGGTAAATTAATGAGCATTAGTTTAGTACAAAGCGGAGGATTGATCAATGCTGTAAACCGATAGACCTCGATACTCGCGAGACGAAGGGCCTTAAGTGCGTTGAACCGCTGCTCTCGCTTTTATTTTTTATCGTCGAGCCACCGGTTCCCAAAATAAACCCCTACATACGGCGGTGCTATCCATTCCCGGTCCGCCGCTTGCTACCACGTTTATTTTCTAGTCTCGTGACACGTGTACGTGCATACTGACGTCTCAAAGTGTCTACTAAGAAAATTTTCGTAAGGCCGTGAATTATTGCGAGTCGGGTGTGTCGTGTCGATTTTTTATGTCGACCTATGAACTAGGTCGAGTGATCGTAGCGTCGAAGGATCGATCGACCTGTGTCATCGAGAATAAAGTCCCGCGACGTCCATGAGCGATAGGAGCGAGAGTCAGTTTCATTCGCGAGGAGACAACGCCGGAGTATGGTGGAGCATCTTCAAATTTACGAAACTCTCGAAATTCTCGAGGAAGTCACGGGAAAAGATTCGTCAATCGGGAGGACCCGCACGAAACTCACCGAGGATGACCGAGTTCTTTCGCAAAATCATTTGGTGCGGTTGCTCTCCTCGTAAAGGATGCGACAATGAGTCATTTACGATTGAGAACGTCTGCGAGGAAACCCCGGTGCTTTCGCTGCTTGCAACGGATCGCGATGACCTCCACGAGCATGACGTTGCTAGCCATTTCGATCTCTCCTCCATTAGATTCATTGATGAAGATGAACATGACCTGATGGATTATTCACAAGATGACGGTACTGCATTCAAAGGAAAGAGCTTACGTCTTTATGACCTGTATTTAATGCCAACAAGGATTGACACTCGAAGCGACTGAGCATTTAGTTTAATCACTTAAATTTACTGCAGTGACAAATTATCCTGTACAGTTTCCACCGTCTTGACTTGGTATTTTACCTATTTATCATGGTCTATTGCTATCTTTTCTCCTGCAGTCGGTACCCGGTGATGATAGTGGTGCTCTCTTGAATAGAAATAGTCATCTTGAATGCTTCTATCGTCCTCTCTTCAAGAGTACTTATACAGTAGGCACGTTCCTTTATACAGAATACTTATTCATCCCTTTGTTGCGCATAAGACACCCGACCTTCACGCTGAGATATTGTGAGAATCATAGGGTTTAACTCTGATAAGAAGAAAAGTGCTATCATGGTATCGATAATTTTGCGGATTGTTCATAGAATAATTGATCTTTTTTTTTTCATTGACGACTGATATCTTTGGTCTTGTTGGCAGAAGAATTGGATGGACCAAACGCAGGACGAATACGAGACGCCTGGGTCATCGCTGTCGAAAGGTAATATCCATTAATTTGCACAGAGCGTTATTTTTACTCAACGAATTTATTAAATTAATAATTTCCATATTTCTTTAGAGGCGCAAGGGAACGACTGCAGAGGCTCACCGCACTCAGGAGAATTCAACCACGGGACATTCAAGCCATTTTACATCAACAGGTATTTCTTGTGGCACGACATTATCTGCCGATTGCCAATCTAATTAAACTGTTTATCTACCGTGAGGAACTGACAAAAAAGTTAAGTTTTTCACCTCGTTAAATGGAGGACAAAGAGATGCGCACAAACGTAGACGTGGACTCGAACACGAAAGCGGTTTACATTGTGTAGAATGCAAAACAAGCCAGAGAGTGAGTGGTTACATGGATTATTCACGACCTTGGCTGTTTCAAAACGTGTAATGCGTAAACCTATTGGGATTATATTCTATACTTTTATAGACAGCAACCAAAACGATTGACATTCAGTTTTGATTATGCAACCTCGCCTTTTAATCACTTTTGCATTTTCAATCATATTCAACTACTATAAGTGTTTCTCGTACTAAAACGTATTCTGCTTACGATATAGAATTTCGTGTTAGTCATACTTTCTGGCAACACGAATGTGAAATATTCTCGCCCACTTGCAATTACTCACCTTTCCCTCGACGATCAACACGGTCATTGAAAGGCGTGAGGATGAGATGGTCAAAACTATATGTAAATCTAAAAAATTCTCAAGGTTAACTAGTAAATAATTGCAATCGTTACGTATGTAGGAAAACGACTATCAACATCGAACAACTGTAATATAATTGGAGCTTATTCACCTTGATAGTAAATCGTATCACCTGCGTAACCTATATTTATGCTTATGCAGACCTACAACACAGTTTAAGTTTATAGATCTTTTTTTATGTCTGCTATAGTAAAATTAATCCACCGATGATTTTTCTCAGATAAGTGAAGGGGCAGCCTCCACGAGTGAAACAGCTACAGATGCGGATGTAACCAGCAGTCAGATCACTGTCACTCTTGCAGACAAGTAAGGAAAACCTGTTATTATAATTTGCATAGAGATTCATGAAAATGTGAAAACACAAGAAAACGAGCCGTTATGTACCGGATGCCGTGATTGGCGATGGTGGACGTAGATAGCAGGAACACAGTCCTTCTTAACACGTATACATAATATGCTGATGCAACCTGTTTTTATTTGTAAAAAATATTGCCGTAGGAGTACAATATGATCGTTTGTTAGTTATTCATGTATATTTTTTTCGTTATTTTCAGAGATCTCGGAACAAATGCTTATCCAACGCAGCTAAGCAACGGCACGATTCCCAAGGGTATCCCAAAGGCTAAAGGTGCTAAAGATATCGGTACCGCGAAAGAACGGAAGGATATTCTTGAAAAACAGCAGAGTTGCCCAGAGGAGGCTAATCTTCTGGTCAGTGGAATGTATTTGAAAATCGTATCAACATTTTTATTTACTATCAGACAGAAAAAGGGTATAGAGAATAGTCGTATAAAAGATAAAAAAATATTGCCTCTGATAAATTCTTCGTGCTTCGCACAAAATACGTTCCTTCCATAGTAGTAGTTGCAGTCGATTCGAGAACTACGATAATGATGGCTGAATTTGAAAATAATCAAGTGACATTCAGCCGAAACTGTCCGAATCGCAACTGTGTTATAAATTTGTTGCGTAAGGGGACACATGCTTCACGTATGCAAAGTTAATTAAAATATCAAGTGATACATAAATAAATGGGCATCCGTTATGAGAATCGCTAAATACAAGCATGATTCTTATTTACAATTACTAAAATTTTCTTATAAAGAGAGCGTAATGGTTTAGTTTAACTTTAATGAAACAATTAAACAGACAATTTCATATATTAAAAACTGCATAAATCATAGAAAAAGACATCACGCACTTATTTGGTTTGGCAACGACTTTATCTGAATGTTTGTAATCCGTTTTATCTAAATAACTTTCATATTACGATTTTTTATTTCATCATTTTTCTACAGCAACCTTTGCAAAGTGCGAGAGTTGGTGAACGTCGGGCAAGCAGTCCCTTCCAAAATGGTCGTACCGAGGTGCTGATTGGAGAACCAGAGGGTGGCCCAAGGTCACCAAGAGGCTCTACATCCTCAGCCGCAAATGATAGCAACTTCTTAAATCTATCGGAGGAACGTGATTATCCAGAACCCATTTGCAGGTTAGTAAAAGTAACATATAAAATTGCAAAGTAATATTTTCAACAAATTTGCAAAATATCAACAACCTCGTTCTTTCGCATTACTCAATCTACTCTAACTGTAATGTACTGCACGACATAAGATTCGCTGTAGACAATTAAAAGAGTCATTTCCGGGTTAAGATCTTCCTTGAAAAGCAAGTGGCGTTGTAGTCAGCGAGATTGATGGTAGATGTCGCCAGTGGCCTTGCTAGAATTCTTAGCGTACTAAACCGCTTAAAAAGGAATCTTCAATAAGATGAAACGACTTTTCCCTCAAAACCCCATATATCCACCATAGAATTGATTAACCGGAACCACCTGAGTCTCCTGTCTATACTGAAAGTGGTTTCAGCTTTATTTGAAAAAGTGGCAGTTGAGTAGAAGCGCTGCATTCAACATTTCTCTTTAAAAATTAAACATGCTTTCTCAAGACCGTTTCCTTCATTTCCGCAGGAACGTAGAGTTGCAAAGTGGTGGTAAAGAGCTGGTACTCAGGCAATGTTCTGCATAGGAAAGGGTGTACTCGTACTCCGGTGCGAGTGCAGCCTAAACAATGCGTTTCCCAGTCTTTTTAATCTTGCTGTAACAGAGAACAGACGGGGCGGTCGAGATGGTAGGCCAGCGAGTGAGTAGCCCTCTCCCGTAGAAGGAGAGAGTGCAACAAAGTTGGATAAAGAAAGAAGAAGGGCAGAGTAAGAAAGAAAGGGTGACCGAGGGTAAGCGAGAGTGAGTCAGTCGTTGAGTACGAGAGAGACAGTGGGAGAGTAAAAGTAGGAAGTAGGGAGTAGAGAGTGTCAGATAAAGAAGGATGACGAAGGCTTGGCAAGCGCATACCTTCTTTAATCCCGTAGTGAGGACGATATAACGATACATAACCTAGTAGAGTGTAGCATGCGGCACTACGGATCCCCGCGTTAGGCTTGGACCTATGCTTATCCATAGGACTGACCTTCTAGTGTGTTATAAGCCATACCTTACGTTTGTATTTAATCTACAAGTGCCAAGCGAGACTCGTTTCGTAGGACAAATCTGAAGACTATGCTGTGGTTCCTGCAGACAATTTTCAGAGATTTAAATATGTATATGTACGCTTAACTCAGGCACTAAGCAGTGCTTGATAGGATAAGTAATATCGCACAGCGTATTCCGTGTTTGTTATTTCTGATAGGTTAATCAGACTTACGTACTTATTCGAATATTACGTGCGTATCTCTGCGTACGATAGCGATGAAACTACAAAAGGGAAAGTTGATCGTCTTTTACATTTATACTCCCTGGATGACCACGGAAATTTGAAAAACTAGAATGATACGGTGGTCATGCCGTGTACTCGTATTGTCCGTGACCGAAGTAAAACGACACCGCTCTCGATCGATGCTGGTCGCACAGCAAAAGGGAAATTAAGGGGACGCTCTCACAGCAGCCAATGGATCTGATCTTTATACGCAGCAAAAAGTTTCGCGACAGTTTTTGAGAAGCCTTGAATTTTTCACTGGAAATTTTCATGGATGCTGGCTCTTATAGGACCTTGCTGAAAAGAACCCACCACCTTCAAGTTATTCATGACCGGGCAAAAGAAGCGTTCAGGTGCGACTGAATGCGCCCATTGATTCGGCTGCTTTTAACGAGGCAGTAGCCCCAGTGAATGCACTATATAACGTTGCCCTCCTTCTCGTAAACCCTCGAGTTATGCAGAAAAAAAAAGATGAAAATTCTCGAGAGAACCTTTCTCGGATCGCAATAGCTTGCCCATTTTACGTGGACTTGGTCACAGAAAATGAAGGAATGATAACTTTTTTCCAAATTATCTTCTCACTATTGCTTTTCCCAATGGTTCCTCGTCTCCTGGCGTTATCTTTTTTTTCGATAAGGAACATGATATAACCGTCGAGTTTAACGCAAGCACCGTGTTCGAAATTATCACCATTGCTCTTCGTCCACGACATTCGGTTTCTCGCGCTGAAACGTTTAAAACCTTCGAGTTAGCAGCTACAACATTTTTCCACGTAGAATCATTTGCATCAACCGCCGTACTCAGGACGCCTAACGTCGTCTCTGCTGCAAGACCTTAAAGAGAAGCCGCGTATCATAATTCGTTGTAAAACGTGTGGCAGGACCCACACCCTCACACCTTGTCACCTGATGTCTCCAAACGACCGTAGTCAGTAGACAGGATGCAAGCCTGAAATAGAAAGAGGAATTCCTTACTGGCGCTGGGCTTGTTTGTAACACAGTCGGTCGAACCTAACCTAACCTCGCATTATGACTTACGTACTGATACGCCGTGGTAGCTGATCACCACCGATCGACTATCAAGTCTTGAACACGAGGTGTCGCATCCTATATGTGCCTCGCACACATTGATTTCACCTTCTGGCTCTCATCCACTATATTTAAGCTCGGTTGTCAGAGCCCAGGGCTGTGGCCAGGGCCATCTAGAGCTCACCGTGCAACAGCGTCACGATCCGATCAGAAACGAGTGTCACATGAGAGCCACTTAAATCTTATAGGGGTTCGAAATCGATTCCTGGCCTGAGAGAGGGTGTTCAACTTAATACGTGCAGACTGACTGAGATATGCCAAATAGATATAAAACTGCTCTGTAAGAGCTGACTGAGAGATGTCACGATTTCGTACGCAATGAAACACGTTCGTACAATTATGAACTATATCGATATACTATAAACTCTAGCGGTTAACTGTCATAGCTCCTATACTGCATGTGCAACTATACTATACTAAAGTCCGTCGTAATATAGTGTAGTAGCAGTGGGATGCTCGGCGCGGCGTGTCACAAGCGGAGAATACCGATTGCTCACTCTCCCGTGGCGTTTCCTGTTCCGACCACGTATTCTTCTTTCAAATTAAAAAATACAAAAACTGGGAACATAATGGGGATGACGGGACTAGCGAATGAACGAGTGACACGCCCGCGGCCCATTGTTTAGTTCAATCATTTGAACGTACGTGTTACGTGCGTGCCTACGTAAATACATGCTTGTGTGTTCGTAAGTGACTTCTTCGTTTGGATCGTAAGACGATTTCTACGACGTATCCGTCATCGATGAGTTTCTTTTCTCAATATTTTTCTCGATTCGGATTTAACGCGCGAGTTTCTCCTACTTTGTAACAGTTCGACGTTCTTCGTGTATTACGTAAATTCTCTCGATGTTATGTATCCAGTGGAATTGTTGAGGGTATTATATGACAAATTCATATCACCTCCTATATGTTGTGTATAGTTAAACATTCTAATTCCGTATATAAATCACTGTCGAAATTACGCTGCGAAAGTAGTTGCACATGTTGCGCGAAAGAAATCGCGATTCTCAAAGCGACGCTTTCTTTCTGCCTGCACTTTCCTTTCGCGACGAATTCCAACTTTAAGGTAGACTGGAAATCTATATAACTTGATTTGACAGAAGAGTTGGACATCACGAACAGTGGATCAAAATACGATGACAGCGGAATCACTAATTATATGAAAAGTTAATTAATTAAGTATCACGGAACACTCATCTAAATCAGTTGCCTTTCGCAGAGACGCTTCACTTCGCCCATCTGCGAACGCGTATATCCATAACATTGTTATGTTATGCTAGTATTCGCGGGCTTCGTACTTTCCAATTTTTATAACGAGGAACAACGTCTGGGAAATGGAGCATCTCGGTGCTGTTTCTAGCCAGGGAAAACGATGAAAGGAACCGTACGTCTCCACGTTAGTCTTTCGATATTGAATATCGCGAATAAAAATAACTGATTCGATATAGCTGAGGAGTTTTTTTCCGGTGATTGAATTAATTATGTTAGTCAGCTATTCCTGTCACGATTCGTTTGAGAACCACTGTTCCCAATGCCAAGGTTAAATACGTCTGAAGATTCTCTTTTACTAATGCGTCTATCCGCATCCCGATCGAAACAATCGTTTATACATTCTTTCTCCTATCATAACTCTATTCTAATTCGTCTCACGCGCAGATGAGAATCACTGTCGACGCAATCAAGTCTCCTTCGACGCTCCTTTTTCATGTAAGAACATTCCGGTTCCCAGTCATCCATTGTCAACCCCTATTTACACTGTTATTGTCAGACGATTTCTGCCATTGGCTGAGAATCCCTGTTGCAACAACCTACGCCAAACTTACGTCTCCTCGCTTCTCTCTTCCTTCATTTTTTTCATTCCTTCCCCGTTCTTTGTCCAGCTTTCCATCGGGAGTCGCTTGCTTCTCTGGCCCAAGATAATATTTCGTGGAATTTAACTTCGGCCCCCCTTTTCCAAGTTTTTCAATGGGAAAGCCAGGACGGATGGCAGACGGCAGACGGCTGCCTCGGCTACCTGTAACTGTTTACTATACCTGACGCCATTACGATATACGCCCCCTTATCTTAGAGTACTGAAATTTTCTAAAGTCTAACCTGTACCCAGGTAGTCACTATGCACTTATCCTACTTTAGCATAGGGTTGCCTGACTTAGGAGGGTAGTCCCCGTTACACCTGCGTTTCCTGCCACTAGGCCAACCTGAACGCAACTTACTATCGTACAGTCGTATCTTCGTTTAAGGAAATTTTCCACACATCTTCAACCGTGAGACGTTTCATTGATTTTCAGACCTAATGATTCCTAGAAATTCCTTTATGACTATTTTTTAATATACGTTGATGATCCCGTTAATCGCTTCCACTGATCCAGCTAATTAGTTATCGATAATATCAGGCACGACGTATTACCTTAAATTCCTAGTTAAAAACCATTCGAAATATATGACTTGGAAGGAAGTCTCTCTAACAGAGCTTTCACTTCCGGGAGATAAGTCCATTCTCTTCGCAGGATGATCTCCCAGGAAACAGGATGTACCTTTTTCGGTTGTCCGAAATCTAGGTACATGTACGTAGGTAAAAAATCTTGTATCTGACACAGCTATTCCGTCTATGTTATACGGAATAGCATTTGAGGCTTTTTACCACTGAGAATGGTATAAAGGCTCGATCAATTTATCGTATACGGTGACTCATCAAAGGGGTTACCTATCGCATACGTAATCAAACATTAGTTAGTAAGTATTACCAGAGTGTACTTGTATGCATACGTACTACCACACCCTGTATAAGCAGATAAGGAAAGGCAACACACTACTCTGGCTTTCTGGCAAACAAACATATAGGCAAGTACTATAATACGTATACACGCCTATACGCGTGCATGTAAGGTTCTCGACTGTATCGCATATACACGTGGAAAGATAAGCTTTCGATATCAGGTGCCGCTCCGATAAACCACATTCCAGACTCCAGTTCTCATGCTCGGCACTGTCCGTCATGTCAACATTTTTTTCCGTCCGCACTGTTTTCATGACGGTTTCTTCACCCCGTTTCGATAATTTCTGACTGATCGGAATCAAAGGATCATGGTCTCCTCGTGGATCGACTTCGAGCGCGACTGCAGCCCCTGCATCTCCTGCTGGGCCTGCTTCAGTCGACGTCTACAAAATTGTTTTTGCAGGTAATCCTACCTCGTGATTTCCGCTTCACTTCCTCCCAAGAAGCTTTGATCGACTTGCGTTCAGTCAATATCTGTCTGGCAACGAGAATTACTTGGTGGATCGTTATCAGTGGTCACACATAATGATACCATCCTCAATCAAGACATGGCACCTACTTAAACTTTTAGCGGTTACGCCAATGCGAACTTTTGAATTATCTGAATCTTTGTTGATTTTTTACTTTACTTTAGTTGTGTGGCTGATATATCGTGAGAGACGATGCTCTACTCTGTTGCTCAATGATTTTCTTACTACATCAGCTGTCTACGGCAAACAGTAATTTCACGTTATAGGATCGATACTAAATATTAGGTTCTAGTAGTGTGTCAATGTACTTTATTTTTGTCTATCTTCCGTTTGATTGATTCTTTCAAGAATTTATGCATTTATTAATATACACGTGTATTGAGAATTTAAAAATCCTAATTATTAATATCGTTCTTTCGATTGCGATATTATCAGTTGACGACGATACTTATGTGATATGAGGAAAAATAGAAACTATTTAAAACACATGTTTCTTTTATAAATAACTATTGTATTGTCAGTCATCCTCGTAAGAGACTGTTCGTGGATACTTTATTGTTTCTGCGGGTTGTTATTTTTAAAATCCAATATTGATATACGTATCTTCTACTTGTTCGCTTTTGTATTATAAACGAACTCGGAGAATAAGCAATGTCTTATGGCCCGTTTGCTTACTCTTGAATAGACAGTTCATCATGCAGGTTATAATACACTTCGTGAACTCTTTCACGCTTCATTTTCACTCATCATTAAGCCTTTCCAAGGGGTGAATATATTTTCTTCTAAATCCAACGCTACTTGAATGTATGTCTAATATAATCAACAGATTAATCGACACGATTTATCTGCTTATGCTTTTAAGTTTTATATACGCGTCACTTGAAATTAAATTATCTTATCATAATTTTAAATTATTGGCCCATTTTGATGAATAACAAAGATTTACTTAACTTGTGAAGTATATACATTTTTAGTACTTGAACGTTTTTTCATTAATACTTTGCTGGCCGTTTATTTAATTTTATTCAATTTTACTATTTACTGTACTAACTCTTGTTTTAAATCAAACTTTCCACGTATAGGCCCCCATTCGTCTCTACAATCTTTTGCTCTACAGCGCCGATCTATTTCACTTGTGCCACACTTACTTATCCTGTTTGCAAAACAATTATTTCATGAAGATTCTAAGCCTAAAAGCCTATAAATAATGAGGTTCTTTACTTCTGCAGTCTCAAGAATTCAGTTACCAAATATTTTTAATGTCAATTTCGAGAACGAGTGCACGTCGCCATTATTACAGCAGTTACTCGCAGAGAAATTGTCATGACCCAGAGATCGTTCTCGAGCGATTGCACGGATACCACGAATGCCATGTGTCGTGAGCCGCCCTACCCCGCCGTCATTGTGCTCGTCCACATCTCACATTTCTTCTACAACTTCGGACAATTAGCCTTTAAGGTTTTCACATGGGGTATCCTTTTCGGCGCTCTAAGACGGCCAGGAGATGTTCGGATTCTTCAAGTACCGAGATAACTTTTCATCCTCTTGAAAAAGGGGCCTTCGTGTGACACAGCCCGGGGCCCAAAAGCTGAATGCACTTCTCGAAGATGTCAATTTACCGCGAATCTGGTTTTGCTCAGAGATCCTGTGGGAAGAGTCGTTTCCATTGTGCCAAAAAACTCGCTGCCAATGTCTGGCTTTTGTAACAACCAACTGAAACACGTCCACGCACTCTGACCGACCCTTCGCCCACGTCTCGCATCGCCTCCTTTACTGCATTTTTCAAATATCAAAAAAAAATCCAGAAGGCCACGTGAATTCCTCTTAGTCAGTGTCTCACCAGAAACTACATAGCTTGGGTGTTCTTCACCAAGACCAATTGCGTATGTAGCTTTAAAACGGTATTACGCTTCAATGATAGTGATATTTGCACAGGTAGACCTTGGTGTCTCATTCTATGTCCCTGCGCAGACATACATTACAAACTAATTAACGAGTATGAACTTCCGGCAGAGTCGACAAGTTTCTCGATTTTCGATAGCTACACGTACAGCGCGATGCAAGAATGGTGATAAACTTTTAATATTATGTGGTGTGTATACGTTGCGTATAAAGCCTTTACCGCCTTGGAAATATATTCCTGCACCACACTGTACATCGTTTGCATCCTGTGGTATAACGTCACTTCTACAACGGCGTTAGCGTGGAATCTCTAGCACGGAAAAACGACAAAAATACTCTCGCTCAAGTATCGCTTTGTCTCGTTTAGCTATTGATCAACGAATCAATTGAGATTCAGGCAGAACGTGCAAGCGGTTACTGGGCAGGACATCATCGGGCATAAGGCTGCCAGGTACACCACCTCGCCAAGGTCTAGACTTGGGGGGATCGTCCCACACGTCACTCCCCCTTTCCTTTCTTTCTCTTCTTCTTCTTCTTCTGCTTCTTTTACTCTCTCTCCTCTTCTTCCTTCTCCTCTTCTTCGTCTTCCACGAGGTGTTCTTACTTGTTCGCTACGCTCCTCTGATCCCCTCATACCTTCTCCCTATCGCAACTCGTACGTTGCACCGGCACTGCACGTAGGTATCGTGGTTTACATAAGGCGAGGTGGAGACTGACTGAAAAATATAGGGTGCCCTAAATAAATTCAGTCACGTCAGTACAATCTTGTGCTCGTGCATAATCGTGTATACGTAATTTCATTTTGTTGAAACGCGGCTCCTTATCGTTACGGAAGAGCAAAATTGATCGTCTCTTGGAAAATAGAAAACGAAGAACGGAAATGGATCCAAGAATATCCGTCTAACGATCTCTCTGGTAGTAACAAACTTGTCCTTTGTCTTGAGACAACATGACAGTGACCCACTCCATTAACGAGATTTCTGGTAGCCAGAGTAAGGTCAAGATCCTAGCAGTAGTTCAAACAAGCAAAAATTTTTATAGCCGTACCAGCATGTCAACTGTCTTAACGACACGAAGCTTTTGTGTTCTCGCCAGAGACTCCATTCCTTAACGGCGAGTCGTTACCCCCCTTTCACCTCACCCTCTATCTCTTTCAACGAGGCTTGACGATTTTTTAAAAAGAAATTCTCGTGTCTCTCTTTTCTAGTCTAGAGTCCCTATACACGGATTCTATTCCATTAAAACGTTAAACGACGTATCAACTTCGTTGAGGCGATCAGTCAAAGGAACAAAAGCTTGCCATCGCTAATAAAATTTACACCGAATATCAACTACCACCATGAAGTAAACGTCGACGTAAACCATCGTATGCTCGTTCGTTAAAAATTCGATCAACGTCAGTCATTGCTCCGTTCCACGGAACCTGAGCCACCATTGCTATAACAAAGAAATTCAGAGATTTGAACGCCAGCATGGGAAATACTGGGAACGGTTGTTCGATCTCTCGTGAGTCTCTACGTGAAGGATGCGTCGATGCACGCTCGGATCAGCTGAGCAGAATTCGAAACGGCCGTGAAGGCAGAGTGAGTTCGACGCCATGAACAGGTTGTCCGAGATATAGGATCGAGACACCCCGTAGATGTGACCGAGCGAGTGGGAGGCAGAGTGGAGGAGATGGAGTGACGGTGACGGCGACGAGGAGTGGAGGAGAAGTGGATGAGACATTAGACGCGGGGGTATGAGGGATGGGACAGGGGCTAGGGGCAGTAAGGTGCAGAGCGCACTCAGGGCCGAGTGGTGGGGGTAGACCACTCGGTGGAGTCGGGAGGTCGGCGGGAGGGGTTACCGGTTGGATGGAATGGGGTAAAGCTGGCTAAAGCCAAGCCAACAAACTCACGATCAGTCCCAAGCTGGAACGACGCCTGGCTCCTACACGAGTAGTTCTTATGTCTAATTTCTTATTTTGTATTTATTCTCTGTCAAAGCGGGTCCCGTAGGTAAACGGGATAATTGTAAAATCACAGTTAGGGACGAAGATTCATTTTTTTTTCTTTTTAAATATGACAACTCTTTCGGCCGGTCGAAGAGATTGAAGAAGTCGCGCGAGGAATCTGGTTGGACGCGACTGATGTCCGGTTGACGCGAGTGCAATTTCTCAACGGAACAAGGGAATAAACGTCTACTAGTGATATTACCGAGGAAGCGATACGTAGACGGTCGATCGTCCTTAGCGGCTTTCCTAAAAGCTATGAAGAGGCAATTAAGCCGGTTAACGGAGCCGGGAATACCTGGTTGCCGCTGGCCTAAAACCGGTACGTGCGTTCCTCTTGCGGTATAGGTGTGTACACGCGCGTATCTATATACCACATTATACGCGAACGTTTTCTGTGTAATTATATATGCTCGGTGAATGTGTATTGACGTGAATAAGAATGTGTATGTGTGTGGGTGTTGAGATATATATATATATACCTGTACCTAAGTGTACGGAATCGAATAGCTCTTAGGGAAGCAACCATCGTTGGAATTATTTCGACTGGAAATCTTTCCCGGAAATCGAAAAAGATACGTCGCGTGCCGATGCCAAGGAAGTGATTCGAAATCGGTCGGAGATCGATCGATAGAGTGATCAATAGGGTGATCAAACCCACGCACAAAGAAACAAAAGTTTGTCCTAAGAAAATAAAGAGAGCGGGAGGAAGACGCAAGTGAAACGAGGGAAAAAAGAAATAAAGGAAAAAATAGGGAGAGAAGGTAACAAGGAAAAAGGAAGAGGGTGAATAGGAGAGTAAGAGAGAGAGAGATTGGGGAAATGAGCACGAAAAATCTCAGAAAAAGAAGTCAGGGTGCTTGAGAGACTCTTGTCGTATCTCTCTCGCTGTTGCAAGCTGCAGGTGTTGATGAGACTTTGCCGAGAGAGCGAGCAAGAAGCCACGCCATGAGGATCCTCAAAACGTTACACTGGTAGGTTCGCCGAGTGTTTACTGTCGAAAAGTTTCCACGGGGCTTTTGGCCCTTTTTCGAACGACCTCTGCTCTTGTCCTGAACGCAGGTATTTCCCGATGGTTTGAGGAATTCCTCGAACCTTTCCGTGTCAGGAAAGTCCATAAAGGCAATTGGCCATGAACGAACTCGAAGAAAATTTCACTTAATTTTTTTAGCGAATTTCTCAAAAGAACATCGCATGCCGATCGACCGCCTAAAGTTCGACGACTCAAGAGGCGCAATGCGATTAGGTCTGTTTACAGTTAACCAGACAAAACTTTGGGGTACTCCGAATGAATTGGCAGATAAACTACCACTATGGAAATAGAAATCTGTCAGTGGGTCTGTTTGCGCGACTTTTATCCGAACTTCTAGTCTCTGCAATGATTTTCCTCGGAGTACTCCACCAAGTCCAGTCTACGTAGACATTCTTCTAAAGTAGTCCGGATTAAAAGTTGACCGGTGGCTAGCCTAGATATCGTAGTCTAGTTTTACGTTAAGCAGACATAGTCAGACGTCGGGCTCTCACCCTACTGATCCATGTAGAAACCAGTATTACTTTATCGCCTTACCTTCCGCGTAGAACCTGGAACTCAGGACCTAGAATCTAGAAGCTAGAACCAAACTGCATAGCTATATAGAGATTATGGTATACGCCCTGGTAGGAACAATAGATTCGTAGAATTTGACCTGTGAGGCAAGAAATTCTCATCGTTGACTTCGCTTCGAATATAGGTTCCCGTCTGGCACCCTTGGCAAACGTCATGCGGATCCTGCGATTAATCGTTTCTTGGAAGCGGACTACGAAAATTGCGATTACAACACTGCTCCGTCTCTTCGGTTTTGTTTCTCACGTATCGCCTAGCTTTGTTCTCCGTTTGATTATCTCTGAGTGGGAACTCATCCTAGATCTTCTTTCGCGCTAGTGAGAATTTCCTTCATTTTTACGTTCATCGGTGAATGATATTATCAAATTTATGGAGATACCACAATGATCGTAGGAAATAGGTACCGATTATGAGAACCGCCACGCACTGCCATGCGGTGCCAAACATGGCTGTTCAGGAACACGAAGGTATTTCCTATTGCCTTTGTCTCCCGGGCTCCATTGTCTCTTTATTCGCTGTCTGCTACGTATATATCTATACACGCGTAGGTATGGTTGTACGTGTGTGAATGTAATAACCGTTTAGTAAAAAAAATCCCATATAACCACCCTCTGGATTACCGAGCTACGTCAGCAGACGTTAGCCAACTTGAATAATTTTTTCAAATTAAAGTTTGAATTTTTTATCATTTAAAACTG
Source organism: Pachycephus smyrnensis (assembly GCA_030142225.1). Lineage (NCBI taxonomy): Eukaryota > Metazoa > Arthropoda > Insecta > Hymenoptera > Cephidae > Pachycephus > Pachycephus smyrnensis. The sequence goes on along the minus strand of JARQST010000015.1, from coordinate 159,892 downwards.
ACTACCTATTTCTGAATTTTCACTCAACTTTATTGCGCTCTCAGTTACTGGTATCACAGTACTACATTAAGAATGCCTGAACACACCCATGACACGTGCTCATATTCTTCACTCATATGACAAAGAATCCGTTAAGAAAGATTTCTTTTTCGACTTCAAAATTCTTAATGATAATCATCAAACTGCTGAAAGTAATCGAAAAACTGTTTTGAATTGAGGTAATCGTGGTAAAAACGTAGAAACGTAACATGGCAACAGACGACAAATAGCGTTTTACGTAACGTATACATATACGTACGATACGGGAAGTGGCTTTCGCGTTCATATAATTTACCAATGCAGAATCGATCCACCGTGCATCGGATGCGTTCTTTGAGTAGTCCAGGTGCTGGAATTAGTATAGCTTGACTCATTTATTCGCTTCAGCACATGGTCGGAAATGCTGCAATAAAAAGTCAAATCGATAAAACAAACGTGGCCTCCATTCCCAGTTTTGTTCGCTATAGAAATTTCGTATGTGCTTTCGACGCATATCAATTCCATCGAGGAAGTAGATTGTTTGATATCGGTGCATGCCCACTTGAGTTTTTTGACAATGGACGCCCACGAGAGCGTAATTAAAAGCACTATTCACGCCATACAGAATAACACTCTTGACCCTTCGCACTCTACTGCGATAGGGGAGTGCTAGTATGAATGTGTCTACGTAACTTGCATTGTGGGTAAAGAATTGACGAGGGAGGCTGGCAGGATTCGGTATCGCTTTATCAGGACTTCTTGACGAATAGGCAATATCGAAAGACAAAAAAGCTTTTTTAAGAACAATGAAGTCTCCCTTCAAAATAGAATTCTATGGGCGCCTTAACTACCTTTTACCACCTTCGCCATTTTTATTGCCCTCACTCTTATTTATACTTAAAAATATTTTAATCTCAGCAATTCCTTTAGAAGCGACTTTCATTAATCGTGTTTTTATCAATGCTTGCAGGTCTAGAAGGCGTAGCGGAAGTGGCGTGGCGGATATTCACCTGCAGCAGGGCCAGCTGCAGGAAAACAACAACAGCTCGCGGGAGGCGAAGGAGTCGAAGGAAGGATTGGGGCCCGATGAAATGTGGGCCCCAGGGGCCCTAGGTCATCACCGGGAACTTCCCGTTGACGTACCCGACACCCTCCTCCAGCAGGCATACCCCAACAAGGTAAAGAATTACTCACCCGGCTACCGGAGTGATCGTCGTTCCCGTAGTGCTAGCGATCTCGATCTGTCCCTAAACCTCAAAAACAAACGATCATCCGGCGAAAACGCGAAAGTCGGTGGTGAGAGTGCTCCATTAGTGCGCGTTGAAGATCCTGTCAAGGTTGAGCTGAAGATTGAAAACTCGCATTGCGCGAAGGACAAGAAGGAGATTGAGACTGACAAAGGAAATCACAAAGAAACTGAGGACACAGTCGACAAAGTGGAGAAGGTGGATGTTGCGAAGGTCACGAAATTACCGAATCTAAAGGACATTGCGAAACGTGAAGCAGCCGATGAGGAAATTGTGGGACAGAAGGAATCGAGTGTCGATGCTGAGGAAGACTATCCTTTCGCAAAAGAGGACTATCCGACGATGCTAAAGACTTGCAGCGACGACTCTGCAAGTCCTAGAAGCTCATCAGGTAGATCGGACAGTACGGCACCTTTGGATACTAGTTTGGTTCTTCATCATAGATCAACGGGCAAAAACTCACCCCTCTACGACGCACGAAGGATCGATCTTGGATCACCGTGCCGATCGATCGTGCCTGAGATCAAAATCGCGCCATTGTTCTCTCGTGCTAGAGACTCCACGTCCTTCGACAATCCGGCTTACGGACTGGCTGATCTTCAAGATCTCCAGGGTCTACTTATGAGATCGGACGAGGTCTCCGATTTGACTTGTTTGATAGACGAGCAAGGAATGATATCAGGAAAGTCTCGTGAGCAAAATCAAATGTCGTCCACGTGGTCCAAAGATCACGCTCTTGTAGAGGGGATCAAGGCGACGAAAAAAAGTTCCAAACGTCCGGATGAACAAAGCAGAACTAGAGGCCGAAGAGATCTCGATGCTACGGAACTCATAAAATGTTCCACCAATGACCTCATTCAGGTCGAGCTTACCAATATCTCCTCGAAGAACAGAGTAAAGAAGAAGAAGCAATCGAGTAGCGGATACTCGACCTTAAAGAGCGAAGCCTCAACCGACCTCGATCAGGAATCCGCTTTCCTCGTCGACGCTAATCGAATCTACCGAGAAGTCGCTGTCGACTGTCCTCCGGATTTTGTTCCTGTAACTAAGTGCCACCCGGTATATCCACCACCAAACAAGACTCCCGGCAACAGCAAGCACAACACTCTCGACAACAGCACCGCGAGATCGAAAACCATCCCCGCAAAACTTAATCCCAAGGACGTAAACTCTAACGGGGACGATAGAGAGACCCTCGCGTCTCCCCATAACGAGATTAAAAATATCGAGCCGACGAACAACAATCGATCTAGCCTACTGCTAGCCGATAATGCTAGAGAGACTGTAGTCGCGCGAACCGTAGAGCAAAGGGGCGAAAAGGTAAGGTCCAAAGTCAAGAGTCTGCTTTTTGACAGCTTCCCTTTCAAGCACAGTAAAAAGCCTGCCGCTTATAGCACGACTACTTGCTCTTCCTCTAGTAACCACTCTTCTAACGATGATATTACTCGCACTCGAGACTTTCTCTCAGAGCCCATGACTCTCAAAATTGCAAACATGACCTCCTCCTCCGCTTCCTCTTCCTCGAAGAATTCGAATCTTTACGAACTCGCACCGATCCAAGTCGAGAGCGTCGCGAAAGCCTCTCATTACTGCTCCAGACAGAACTTACTCGAGATCTCACTCGAACCCGAGCAACCTTTATTCCATGACAATCCTTGTCTGGATGTCTCTAAGGATGAGGGTTCAGTACCAGGTTCCCCTAGAAGAATCGCATTCTCGAGTTTCCTCGGGGACCATAGATGTAGTGGCAACAGTAGTGGCAATGGCAATAATGACGACTCGCAGTCTCCTTTAAAATCGGTAGCCGCCCACCCTGAGTTTCCCCTGGAACTCTCTTTCACTCGGGAAACCAATCAGAACTCGCGAAATTCGTTTAAAGAACTCATATCGCGCAAAGGCATTCCTTTGATTGTCTATTATTCTCCGAAAGAGGAGAGAGCGCAGCTTCCACTTCCGTGTCCTGAAGAGTTAGACTCAGGCCGATTTTTATCCATGAAGACTCGCGGATCCCAGGAAGACTTCTGTCCCACTAGACAAAATCAGAAGAACTCGAGGCTCTCCCTCGAGTACAAGTGTTTTGAGTATTCGAAACTGTCGGATCATTCTCCACGAAGTGAGAGACTCTCCAGAGAGAATTTAAAGGCTAACGAGGCTCTCTCAAAGAGCGACCTAGACTTGTCCAGTCCCGTGGACGTATCCATTTTCAAGGTACACTCCTGGCTTTCCTATCCTCACCTCACATCGAGATCTCTTGATTCAAGAGACCCCGCTTCCTCGCCTAAGCCTGACACCGCGTGCACACCAAACCACTCTAACAAATACGCAACAGCAATTTCACCATCACATCGACCACCATCAGACACACCGGAGAACTCTATGTACGATTCGGTCCACCCTTACGAGGACATCGACGATATAGACAACCAACAGGTAAAACGCATAGAAAATGTATTGATCTTCCAATTTGGCACTCTCGGTGATTCGTCGAAAATGATCCTCTCGTATTCGACCTTCAATAATGTCAGTAATCCAATAAATGAGGAGTCGATGCGTATCTCGCGCTTCCGTACGCAGTTGCGAATATTGGAGCACGTGAACCACGCGAGCAGGAGGAAACGTTTTCGTGAAGCACCGTCCGAGCCGTCGATTAAAAGCATGGGGATCATCTTGAGGACATTACGTTGAGCATGGTAAAGTAGAAAAATGCGTACGAGGCTCTTTCAATTTCTTTCTTACTTTTCGCCTGTATTCCATTTGACTTTGTGTCAACAGTAGATAGGAAGGTGTCGTAGGAATATCGTTTGTTTAGCGACATCATCTACGAGGTAGATTGAATTGGAGGGTTGTGGAGGGACCATTAATACACGGATAATTTGGATGAATTTTTAGACTGGTCTCAACGGGGTTAAGCCTGCCATTCCACCTAGGGATCAGAAGAGAGCACCAGCCAGGCCTCCTAAGGACAATTTACGACTCTCCACCCAGAACAATAATGTCGAGCCCAGTGACAATGCCAACACAGAACCCACGCAGCAGCAGCTACACTCCATCAGAAAATACCAGGTATGAAAGTTAGTTCTGCGCAGACATTAATTCTGAGGCTCACCTAGGTCTTAATGAATTTTTATTATTTGGTACTCCGTGTCATATGGTATAATATACAGGGTGTCCCAGAACTACTCACCTTCCGGAATGTGGGCGATGGGTGGAGGTGCCCCGAGTACCCCCTCGCAATCCGTTTTCCAAAATTCGCAGTAGTTTTCAAACGGCA